>DWPT01006032.1:0-11765 GCA_018251895.1 Agathymus mariae mariae
CTATTTTTTGTACATCTCGCTTGTTGCTATTCCATATAGTTTGGAAACTGCGTAACACGTAGCAGTAATACATAATGTACTATAAAATATAATTACAAATATATAAGCTGTTATACGTATACGTTTATGTGATATTGATACTCAGGAATATTATAACAAATGTACTCTTCTTTTTTAATACAATTATAACTTGAGTTTTATCGAGTGAAATGTGAATAGGACTACTAGTGTGCGTTTTATCTAAGACAACATCACACCTCACCATCAGATGGCATTGTGATCAAGATTTGATAATTTAGTCCTGAATAAAGTTTGTTTATTTTGTAATGTTTCCGCCCAATACCTTTGGAACCAAATGAGCTTTGCTACTATTGACAAGATATAATTGTGAATCGAATCGAATTTATTGTAGCAAATGCGAGCTAACTTCGATCGAGAATTAAGTGTGACAGATTTATAAGTGTCAATTTTTGATTATTAAAAATAAACCTCAATGCATTCGTGATTGATAGTCAAACGTAGGACAGGCATGAACTTTAAATCGAGGTTTGTTTAGCGCATGGATTTCCAAAGTGGTCGAGATTGACCACTTGGGGTTGAAATCGATTAATCCAGGGGTCAACGAGGTCTAAAAATCGACACCTCTATTAATGAATATAAGATCTTTTGAAACATTCAAGATACTGTATAACTTGTTACGTGTTTTGTTTTTTCTTAGACATTTGAAAGCAAGTGGATCTGCGATGGGGGTCTGAGGTATTTCTTGAACGAAATAGTCTGGCCATCCCTGGTTTTGACAAAGGTTTTATTGATTTCAAGTACGAGACGTCACGTTTGAGACGAGACCGAATCAAAATTCAACTTAAGTTCAAATTGGTTATGCACCAAACCATAATTTCATAAAATGTTCGATCGAATATTAGTGTATATTTATTTTTATAGTCTGTTGTAGAAATCTTATGCAGATGCGAATAAAATTGAAGGAAAGCAAAATAATTTCAACACTGTGTAAATAACATAGAATTAGGATTAAGTATGTTCTATTTTCAAATAGTAAAATTTTGCGAGGCAGATTAAGTTTTTTACAAGAAACATTGCAATGAGTTGAATAAGCTAAAAAGTTGTACCGTTCAATATTAGACAAATTCTCTTATATTTTTATTAACCTAAATAAATATAAAATGGTAATTTTATGTTTCAAAAACGAACTATATTCCAAATACTTAATTTATTTCATGTTGTCTATTGTAATTTCAATAAATCGTTAAGCTTACAGGTGTACCTAATGTTAATACAAATGCAGCTTTATCTACTCGAGAAATACTTCAACGAGACTGAAGTAAAACATTTAGATGAATAAATAATATGATGTCTTTAAATTTTACCATCACTAAAGTTATAATATTCACTGCACTGTTAATTACGTTTTTTTAACAAGAAGCGTTTGAGGCGTTTGTTAAATAAATGAAAAACAAAATGTGTGTTCACTTATTTATTAGTTCTGTACAAATGTGGCAGTCTTGTGCTGTCTTAAAACGGTATGTCAAAACAATATAGAGATATAATTATGTACATTGAAACATCGGTGCGCAGGCGGCTCATACGTATTTAACACCTTTCCAAGCTGAGTTCCCCTCGATGACACACTTGCAGCCGCAGCCCGCGGGGCATGTGTCGTGGTGCGTGAACCTAGGACGAGATCAAGTGTAATTCATTAATATGTAGCAATTGGTACGAGCAGGCATCACCAACTGATCGTGCACGTTGCGTATCAGGCGTTTCGACACTCCACTAGAGTATTTTCGCGGCGTACCCGGCGCGTGTACAGCTTTCGTGGCTTAAAAATATAGACTGCGCATGGGCAAATCCAGCTGAGGCACTGAAAACCAGTTGAGTAAGTTCTCGGCGTTTTCGATGTGCCGTCCACCAGTCACTATTTAATCATGTATGTGTCGTGTTCGGCGTGCGTACTTCTCACCACTTGAGCACGTGCGCGGCGTGTCTGTCGTGCATACATACTCACCACTCGAGCATGTGCGCGGCGTGGCCAGCGTGCGCACAGAGCGCGCAAGCGACGCTCAGCCCGCGTATCGCGAGCGAGCACACGGCGCAGTGCAGCGCCAGCCGCCGACACGCCCCGCACGCCGCCGAGCGCACGCGCGCGCCGCACCGTCCGCACTGCCACGCCGCGGACACGGCCTCCGCGCTGTGCTTGCACTGGACTAACTTCATCACCTGAACGTATTCAATACCGTCATCAATAAGAACTTCAACCAAATCCCACCTGCGGACGTGGTGGAGCAAACTTTAGAAATCCCTCTGCAATTTCAACAATTATAGCATCTATTTTAGTAACAAAATTTTAGTTCAATAACATAGTTATTTTATTTTATTTCTCTCCATTTTAACAATATGGCAAATAATAACATCAACAGTGCTTTGAGTGTCGTCGATTAAATGTAGAGTAGCACGAATATTGCCCAAGGAAGTTAATAAAATAGATGCACTGATGACACTATTATCAACCCCATCTTCTCGAGCGAGGGGTCCCGGATTCGATCTCAGCTGGGGCAGACATTTATTCGAGAGATAAATGTGTGTTGTTAGATAAATAATGTCGGTGATGTTATATTTGAATACGTCTATACCCGCAACACGGAATTCTGTCCGTCTAAATTCTGGGTGTCTGAACATTTTTTTGTTGAGTTCGTTTGTTAACTAAGTAACATTATATCACAAAACGTACCTCAGTTTTCTTGTACAACAACTGCCATCTATGCAGTATGTCGGCGTAGGCTCGCTTGAAGCAGTGGTACAGGTGTACCGTGGCTTCGTCCACCACACACACTCTACTCTCCGACTTGGAGAGCGTGGTGTCTGTGTGGAAGTTCTCCGCCTCGGAGCACGAGTTGCTGCGCAGGATGATGGGCGTCCACCCGTCGGCGCTGATCTCGCTGTACTGGTTAATAGTGTTGTACGGTGATGTACTGTTACCCTAATATTAAATCGCTGATTTAATTTCACACACGAATTCCAAGAGCCCGCGCTGCGACCGACTTGGCAAACGTAGAAAAACAGACAGGAGAACTCAAGGAAAAAATTGATTTGTTATTACTTACACATTGAGATTATTTTAATTAATACCCCATCGCTGCTGGCTAAAGTGAATCCGATTGCCAACTGGCTCTCCGACATTATAACCGAAACACTTCAAAATAATTGGTTTTAGAAAGAGTACCTATATTAAATGGTACAGAGTTTAGCTACTTCCAGAAGAAAAGGCCAACCGCCATTATGTAGTTTGTCGTTCCTCGAGGTGCGCCACAAGCATAGGCTTGGATTTCTTGATCGATGGCTGAAATTATGCCTTACACTCTTATAATAAAAATAAAACTAATTCGCATGAAACTTACGCAACTAGATGTGCTAATAGTTGACTCTGAGCTTGAACTGCTTGTATCGTTGAAGATGGAGGAGAAGGCGCACGCCAGCATTGCCGCCATTTGTATATCCGATGATTTAGCGTAATGGGTAATCCTGAAAACATTCTACCCTTGAATGTCCAACAGTATGAAAACTTTTAATGCGCTAATAGCCTGACGGTTTGTCGTAAGTGATCGAACGGGTGAAGTAACTTTGAGCGCAGTCGGAGGTAGATGAGTGACCCAAATCGCAGTCTCAGAAATTTTTCGAATGTTTCATAGGTATATGTCATCAAATAGAATCTTCACCCTGAGCTCAGTATGTACTGATCGTGCCAAGCGAAATGTTCACTGTGTCCCCGGCTGGGCAAACAAAGTTTTTGGGTCTTGGTACCGTACATGACCATGGTTCTCGCGACTACAGAAACTACAGTGCGAGGAAGGTGAATGTGTGCATGACCGTTTATTTATTAACAAAGATTATTATAATATTATTTTCCTAAACCGCGTGCGGTTTTTTAACGAAAAAATTAAGAGGGTACTACATTTTTTTTGTTCGACATGAATCGAACGCTACGATCAGGTGTGGAAGGTTGCTGTGGCTCCTTGTGTTAATTAAAACTAGAGATACGTACAGTGCTTGCAGCAAGTTGCAACACAACGGATGCGTTGCCCAGTTCATTGTTTCTTCGCTAGAGGTGAGATGATCCGCGGGCTGCGTTCCCAGGGAGTGCGCCGTCAGTGCTGCCAGACCCCACGCGTGCGCCAATTCGCATTCGCCTTCTTCTGACGCCACTTTTGCGTTCCGCTCGCACATCTCTTAGATGCAATTGTCACAATTATTTCATTTAATTACATGATAATGAAACGAAAGCAATATGACAAGAAATTAAATAGTTATTTAATGAGATGTTAATTCAGAAGAGATTTTTATATGCTTGCTTATTAAGAGTGTCTATCTATATGTCTATCAGAGACAGACAAAATTAAACCTGGGCCCTCTGAATCAAACGGCTCCTTTTCTCCCAGTCACGAATCCACCTGGTCGAGAGGCGACTTCATCATTACGAATCTTATTTAGCAGCGATATGCCTAACATAACAGTGACTGAGTTTTCGGATGACGTCAATAGTAAAACACCATATCACTAGTAACTTCAGACAGCGTGGAATATCGGTTGAGAAGATATATCAGAGTTTGCCGAATTCCACAAAGCCGAGTCGATTCACGAAGTTTTCTCGAAGTTTGATTTGCTTGGATTATTTGTCTCAGGTAAATATACTCGTCAACATCTTCGAAGGCAGCACCGCCAACAACAACAATAACAAATTTGACCAATGCGATCAACGAATAAGTTCGTTGATTTCATGCAAACGGTTCATTATGGAGATCAATGGATCACGAGGAGGAACAATGCATATTGCACGCGCGAGCACATACCAACTGGGTTATCGGCGTTGATGACGTATTTCTCTGCTAGCGCGCGGTTCAGCGGGAAGAGGTCGGTGGCTGCGTACAGCACAACGCGCGGTGGCGTACAGCCAGAGATACTGCCGCGGCTGCGTATGCTGCCCGCGCGTCTGCTCTGTGCCTTCTGAACACAGTACCGGCTTATGTTTTCTCTTAACACAGTGTAGACGCAAGCACGCTCAACCAATATTAACTCATGTTTGAGTAGGGATCACTTGATTCCTATACCTGCAGCTGGATTTGGGATAGTAATAAATCAAAATGTTCAGATGAAAATTTCGTTTTGCGGATATCCTGCATGGCGCTGCATGGAACGGTTACACGATAAAAATTAATTAGTAGAGCACAGCCTATCGAATTTATTTAAAGAAGTATTTGGTAAAAACTTGGTTATGTTAGTCGAACACACCTTTTATGTAAGAAGAAAATATTCTAATTTCATTTAACTATTCAAATAATACAATATCTATATACTTTTACCCCTTCTTCTCCTTTGTTTGATAATTAAAAAAAAAAAACTTTTTGGTTTGTTAGCTATTGACGAGCTTTCACGATTCAGAACACTGGACGACCACTGTAATAGTGGTTATACAATTTTACAATACACTTCGCTACAGTTAGAACTCCGTTTCGGGCATCGGGATAATAGTCCAGACTAGCTTTGGCTGATGGGATACCATCCTCGCGTTGCTTCGGGAAACTTGATTTTTATATTCACAAACAGAATGAAATATGTATTGTTGGTTTATTTTAGTTTATGTGATTATCGCATTCAGATAGAGACGGAGATGTTTTTCAAGAATAACGTTCATTTCTAATTTTTAAATGGGTGCCGTAGTTCCGGAGGCAATTTTCGCATACATACTATCTTACAAATTTTTCAATTTCTGTTATATTAATATCGTATACTATTGTATTTAATTTTATTTTCAACTCTGCAGGTTTTATTTGCGTGAACGCGCATTATTTTTTTCGATGTTTTTTCCTTAGCGAGTATGCGGAAATATCAAAATAATTTATTAAAATAAGGTCAATGTATACACACATCACATGAAAACATATAAAAAAAAAACTGACACAGATTTTTAAAGAATATCATAACCCTTCCGCAGTTGAATCCTTTATTAAAATAGACCATTTAGACCCACTTAAAATATGACACGTTACTCACCCATCGATCTTGAAAATAAAACGTGGTGATAGAGTTGGACGCGTGTCTGTGATACAGCTGCGGGAACCCTGACGCGTTGGTCGGCGAGGGAGTGGTGGTCGCGTGAGGGGATACCGAGGTGTACCCGGTGCCGAACATTCCCGGAGTCAAGGACAACGACGACATGGACCGAGGAGTTCCTGCCTCGTGCTTCAGCGACAGCCTCCTCGCGTTCGGCGGCCGATTGAACACCACCAGCGTGCTCACTCCGCACCACCTAGCGCCGCAAGTACGGGGGAACGGTATGCAGGAATCCCCCGCGTTTTCACTCTCCGATTGGCTGCGTTGGCTAGACTTCATTGAATCTGAATCGTCGCTCGATTTAACCGGTATCTGAGGATACATACGGTATGGATGTGACAATGCAAGCGAACACTTTTATTGATGACAAAGTTGTACATAGGTTTGATGGACATTTATGCGTAGTGCAATTTGCTTTATTACTTTCAAACATAAAAATTGATTAGAGCAGCAATTATTCTGTATTGACAAAGAATATGAAAATATTCGTGTGCAAAGGACTCATCAATTTTTAAATATACACGTCATATATACTTAACAGCACACGAGGTTACGGCGCTAGGTTCCTCCTGCTGGAGATCGCTAGCCTCTATTTCACCTAGCTTAATGCACTTACGATTCTAACAAACTTGCAGAATTAACATGAGTGGTCCAGCACGTCGAACATCCAAAAGCTTCATGTGAAATCAGTTTTACCTACCTCGTCAATAGAAGTCGCTAAAGTTTTTAGACAGTGCAAAAGACATCTGTGGCCCTCCTTCTTCTTCCGATACGCAGTTCTGTTGATGGCCTGAAGTATTTTAATGGTGGTTGCGCTGTCTACGTTTGTGCCAGAGAGCCATGAGAACTTCGGTATTGTCTGCTCTGTAACATTCCTCGGGAACGTTACTTGTAAATTGGCAGTGTATCCGTTCCGCTCCGAGTGGATTTGACACGTCCTTGTTTCTATATTCATATCTGTCACTTCAATGTTAGCCATCTCACGTATCGACTCAAATTCCTCGTCGATGGAAGTTGTCGTTTTGTGGGTTAGTTTGTTCTGAAATCGAAAATTGTATTAACAGTAATATTGTATAGTGTAATATTCGTATACCCTTCGTGGTGGGCATAGTTATAAATTGATGAGACCCGTAGTTCACCCTGCGCTGGATTAATGGCCGATCTGAGTGTCAGAAGTTCTTAGGCCCCCGACAAGGCTTAACGATTACTATAAACCATTAGCAAGTGGAAACAATTTTACCATTAGCGGTCATACGCAATTTGACCACAACCGACTATGTTAAATGTTATCGATAATTGACCAGCACTAAGTTTAAAACAGACATTAAAATCAGTTCATGATTACATTATACGTACATATACAGCATTTTCACAATGAAAAATGTATTTTGTTGTTACAACGGAATTGAATCAATTTTACTGTATATGTATATTTAACATTTATAGTTACCATTTGCATGTCTTGGCCCTTGTTGTCACTTGTGAGATCATTGGCTGAACCAACAGTGGATGCATAACTTACCGCTGAAATAATTTATCAAACAGATAAGTATTGTTATTTCAACTTATTTACTTCATCAAAATATCAAATGATCTCTTAAAAACCCACTATCACTATTCGTATCGTCATCATTATCAGCATCATCAGGTAAATAATGAGAACACATTTTCAACAGAGATGGATGCATCGTCCACACTCTTAGGGTTTGGTCCCTGGCCCAAGTTACCAGCTGGTAGTTAGAAGGCAGCGTGTTTGGTCGCCATACCATGGTCTGGACTGTATCCGTATGCCCAACTAATCTGTGAGTCAACATGACTCCAACCCAGATTCCAATGACTCCCGCCTGTTCTGCCCTGGGCAAGCCACCCCATCCAACTCCAATCGTCAAAAGACCACTCCCGAAAGGTGTATATATAGCTCTCCAAACAGGAAAATGTGTTGTTATAACATTTTCTGGTCTCCGTGCATTGTTAATATCAAAATACTTTATGCTGCCATCGTGGCTTGATGTAACCAATTGATATTCGTGGTGTGGACTCCAATCCACGCCGTGAATTTTACATAAATGGGCAGATATATACTGGATAGGAGCAGCACTTTTACGGTAATCCCAAATTTTTATGTCGCCATCATGTGCAGTTGCAACTATGTGGGAGGCCACCTTGTTCCACTGAACCTGTGATGCACCAGCTGCAATTTGTGTAACATATTATTATTATTGGAATGGTGTTAGAAATAGAGAGCTTTATTAATTATTTTACTATATGTAGCAAAAAGTGAATATAGAAAAAATCTAAATTTATTACAACTTACCTACTGCACAAAGTGAAATCACAGGTTTTCTAGCATCTCGCAAGTCCCATAGATGTGTGAATGTGTCAATAGAACAAGTAGCAATCAGGTTGTGGTCTTGTCTATGGAAATGTGTGTCACTCACCACTCTAGTGTGTCCTCGGAGAGAGCATATACATGTGAGATCATTACCATCTCGCCATTCATATACATCAACACGTTGATTACTCTACAACATCCAAGTTAATATTAACTTTAAACTGTTATATTGATTGAACTGTACAACCATAACATGGTAAAGAAGCATTTTTTTTTTATATTTGCAGTGATATATCTATAAGTATTAGTTTTATAAAAAGTAAAACTATGTTCCATATTTTTCTTGTTTATTTTTAATTGGATGTTACTTGGGTTATCTACAAAGATAGAATTGGAACTCATTACTTTGCATTTTTATTTATTTAACTTTAAAGGTTTTATGTATTTTAAATTAATGGTTAGACATACATTAATTTACTAAAAAAAGGCTTCATAAATTATTAAAGATCAAAAATACTCAACATAAAATATAAAAAATACTTCTTGCTAATCCTACAACTTGATATTTTGATATGGAATTTATAAAATCTCTAATTTAGTGAGCATCTTACATCAGACCAACAGTTAACTGTAAAGTGCTATTTAAGTTAGTTATGAGTTAGAATTATGGATGTCAATTTGATGTCCTTTCATTGCAAACCTTTTAATAAAAAGAGTTTCAGATATTTTAGTCTTGATGCTACATTGGTGGGTCACTACTGTTGTCAATCATATCTTCTTATATAGTTTTCCATTGTTTAATGGGCTAATTCAAAATTCAAAAAGCTTATCTAATTAATTATGATAAGGTAGTCAAATAGCTTTATTATTGTATAGGAATGTCTCCATCATAATCTAGCTTCAAACTAGATAAGTGTAGCTATTAATAAAACAATTTATCGTTTACTTACTGCGATCGCACAAAGTTTCTGACCGAGATATGTTTGACACCATTCGGCACCTGCAGCATCATATTTGCTGTGGCGTGGATACTTTTTAACTATATCACCGGTATCATCATCCAAGCTTATATGTTTGATAGCGAGCCACCGACGGCCAGCTAAAAGCACATTGTTGCCCGAGTAATCTACAGACATTGCGGTAGCCTGCAATTCACGATACTCCCATTTCATTATTTCTGAATTCCATTGTACAGACATTTTTTAAATTATTATACTTCGTGATATTTTACAAAATATTTATTATATCATAGAGTATGTATTCTATTCTATCTAAATCTAAAATATAAAACAATGATGCTGTTTGCTTCATTATGCCATTATTTCAATATAAATATTGACAGATTTGTAAACTGACCAAAGTGACAGATGATAACTTTAACTATCAGCTGTTCTGATCATAGGTTAGCAATAAAATTGTCATAACAGTTTGAACTGATTAGGTATTCTATGAATAACACTTTAAAATTGCAACATAAAAAGTATTTTTTCCTCTATACAATGTATAATGTAGTGTTCAACTCATAAAGAAAAAGCCATAAATTTGAATTTACAATTTATGAACTTTGTGTTACTGTTCATCACTTATAATAACAGGAATAGGATTACAGATTAAAATATAATAAATGCAACCCAAAGTATAATTATCAAAATTATAATTTAGGACACGTTCCACTGAGCGATCACAACGACCACACTCACGAGCATAATTTTTCCCGTTCCACTAGCTTGTGCACCTTCGTAACATAAACCCAAGTGGAACAGGTTGCGAGGTGTTTTATGCGTTACGTTAAAATTGCTATTGGCGGATTAGAAATTACATCAAAAACTTAAGAAGTTATCTTGTAATTTGTAAACATTAATCCATCAAGTTTATAAATTATTGATTAACTTACTTTATACTGAAAAAAATTTATTTTCTTTTGTATATTACAACGAGTGAATTTAGAAAATCATTTTTCCAATCATACAACTTTTCAATCGCCATTTTTAAACTATAAGTCGCGCCAAATTTCAACGCTCACATCGACCTAGCTCGCGACATGGGGCGTTGAGGGCTCGGCGTGAGCAAAAATAATGACGTCATTAATAACGTTTTTACCGCGACCACAACGACTGCGATCGTCAAGTGGAACGCTTTATGGTACGTTTTGGACATTTTGAGCTTCAAGTGAAACGCAAGTGTTGAATACTGACTGAATTCTAACTAATCTGTGGTGAAATGTGAATTCAATACTAACAATACCAACTGACATTTCAGTTTGTTATTGTTTTTAATATTTGCGGTTTACGGATTTATTTAATGTTATAGCTTGCGGTAGTGTATCTTTGTACTAAGCACCTTATTGTAGGTACGGTACTGAGTGCTGTACACAATACAATTGACATGATTAAATTAAATGTCTGTGGCACACATGTTGAGATGGCGCTATAAATTATTATTCAACTATTTACCTCGTTTCGCTCTAGGGCTTCTCTTCATCTTCATTTATTGTGAATACCTGATATATTATGTTACACAAATACAGGTATATAAATATTATGTATATGCTCAGATTTGTGAAAATTGAATGTATTAAATTTGTATTTTATTTATCATTATTTAGTGCATATGGCCATCTCTGGTCAAGGAACCAATTGCGAATGTGGAACCAGTTTACGCCATGGTTTTGGCCGACACTCACTTACTGGGCTCTCGAGAAGGCAACTGGCTGGACAAATGGAGACGGGAATGGCAAATGCATCGAGCATTTCAAACTGCTATGACTCTGCATCAACCTGAAGTGGTTTTTGTACTGGGTAGTTAACCTGATTTATTGTAATATTAAAAGTTTATTGGTACATATTAGTTGTATCTACCATTATAAATAATAATGTATAATTGATTTTAATATAACTGTTTTAAATTATTTTCCTTTCAATTTCGTAAAGATTTATAGTATTCTTAATTGTTGACAGAGATATTGGTAATGGCTTTTATTGTATATCATAATATTGTACACCAACAGTGTTAAAATAATAGTTACACAAAAGATCACCCCTTATTGCATTCCAAAAGCTTAAGGACTATTGACTGAAATATAAGTTCACATATATAAATATATACAAAGAAAATAAATAAAATGTGTGAGCATAAATAAATTGATACATAAATATATTAACAAAAATGACAAAGTCATACAACAGTCAATATTTAGAGTGAAAGTTTCACTTTTTGTTATTTATTTTTTAGGTGATTTATTTGATGAGGGCAAGTGGTGTCCACAAAAAGAATTCGATGAATATGTGGAGAGGTTCAACACACTATTTAC
>DWPT01006033.1:0-11764 GCA_018251895.1 Agathymus mariae mariae
TGTTAAATAATTGTGTGATGAAATTACTTTATTAAATTACTAAAAGTGTCATCATTTTAATAACATTAAAATCAAATATTATTACATAGGATACAAGTAGAGATTTATCGCACATAATTGCTATCCAAACAGTTATTGTTAAAAGAGACAACTTTTCGTTCGAAATACAATAATAATACTCAAAAGCATAAATAAACTAGTTTAGTAGGACAAAAGATAAGATTTTTACTTTTGTGTTTTGTTTATTCTACTCAATGTTGATTACGAAAAAATTATAACAAAAACACTTATGTAACTAATAACCGTGTACGAAAAATTACTTCAGTAATTGTTCAGAGTTAGTGATGAAGATAGTGTCAAAAAATGTTACAGACAATTTTGTACGCAGAGACATTGAAACGTTTACGCGATGTTACAATTCCATGGGATATTGGCGCATAATTTCAATTATGTAGAGTTGAGAGAAAGTGTTGAATTTTTTCAACACTGTGTTTTGTTTTCCAATAATTATATATCACCACACAATAATTAGTATTCGTATTTTTATTTAATTTTCGTTCCGCAAGCGTGTGCGTTTACGTAACTGTAATGCATTTTTATGTGAAATATGAATATAATCTATACTTGTTTCACTAATTTTGCTTACGATTGCATCGCACTCTTAAGCATTTAAGTAGTATTTATTTATATTTTTAAAATTTGATGTTAATCCCATTATATAATTTTACACGTCGATTTTCCTACTTCGTATGGTATTATTTTTACTACAATAGACACTGAAAAAGCAGTGTAATTTATAATTATGTCAAGTTTCAATTTAATCTGTTCAGTGAGTTTCAGGTGATGTTTTAATATAAAGACAGCCAATAATAATAATGTTTCAGCCTTAAATTAAATATTACCTTTATTCACCAATTTAATTTTTAGACAATCTATACTAATAATAAAAATGTAATGAGGTCGAACATATAAGGAGTATTTTTAATTTAACTACTAACAATAATTCCTAAAACAATGCGGGTACTGTTTCTAAATATAGGTTTTCTGAAGCACAGCGAAGCAGGGTTACTAGTAAATAATATACATAGTTTTACTATTAGTGTAGATTTTTTCCTTCATACTTCAATTCATAGTTCAGTTCATTTTACCCGTAATTCCATCTATATTTGGTGACCTAATACTGTTAACATCAACAATAGAGTAAATGTGAGAAGTAAAGAGTTGTTTTTGTCAACAGATTGTTTTGGTAGCCTCTTTGGCCGTGGTGGCTTTTGCCACTGACGAGAAAGGCAAACCAAAAGAAGCCGCAGTCGAAGATAAGAAACAAGAGAAGAGGGGAATTTTTGAGACTGGATCTTACGGTGGCCAAGATTTTGGGGATAATGGTGGTCACGATTTAGGCGGTTACGGCGGCGGCTACGGCGGTGGCGGCGGCTACGGCGGTGGCGGCGGCTACAGCGGTGGCGACGGAGGCCAGAGCTACGGTGGTCACGAAGGTCTCAGCCTAGGAGGCGGTGGTGAAGGCGGTGTTGAAAGTCACGGCTATGGAGGTGGAAACGAATTTGGTGGTGCTTCTCACGACTCGTGGAAACCTATTGAACATCATCAACACGTTAAGGCTATTGAGGTCATCAAAAAAGTCCCAGTTCCGTACACGGTAGAAAAGCATGTTCCTTACACCGTTGAAAAAAGAGTGCCTTATGAAGTGAAGGTGCACGTACCCCAACCCTATACGGTCGAGAAGAAAGTACCGGTTACTGTTAAGGAGTACGTGAAGTATCCTGTCTACGTGCCTGAGCCTTACACTGTCGAGAAGAAGGTACCATACGAAGTCAAGGTTCCCGTCGACAAGCCTTACGAAGTGAAAGTGAAGGTACCAACCCCTTACACTGTTGAAAAGAAAGTGCCTTATGAAGTAAAGGTACCCGTGCCCCAACCCTACACTGTCGAAAAGAAGGTCCCAGTGCCCGTCAAGTACGAAGTCAAGGTGCCCCAACCATACGAAGTCGTCAAGAAGGTGCCTTACGAGGTAAAGGTCCCAGTCGATAAGCCATACAACGTGTACGTACCTAAGCCTTACCCTGTGACTGTTGAAAAGCCGTACCCAGTCACTGTCCACAAACCTGTACCTTACGAAGTCAAGGTCCCAGTCGACAAACCCTACAAGGTCGAAGTAGAGAAACCATATCCTGTCCACATCAAAGTGCCAGTACCTAAACCCTATGACGTGTACAAGAAGATCCCTTACACTGTTGAAACGAAGGAACCTTATGAAGTAAAGGTACCCATTGACAAGCCTTATCCAGTGTACAAAGACGTGCCAGTTCCTCTCCTTAAGGAGGTGCCTTACCCAGTCAAGGTGCATGTACCAATATACTTTAAGAAGGAGGTCGAAGAACACCACCCACACCACGGCTGGCACTGATCGGCAGTGGTCAAGTCTCACACAGTACCTAATAGGCTAAGTTTGAAATGTGATCGTTTAGTATTCGTAGTGTATATATTTTACAAAATTTGTTACAATCTCGGCGCCGTCCGCTCACGCTGTATGGTTGTGATGTGATTAGCATGTGCTCTGATGTGACATCGAAGTACTGGCCGCATTGAGTCGTCGGTAGAGCGCGCGACCAGTAGTTCCGTAGATAATGGATGATCTGTTATTATTTTGTTTATCTCTTTTGTACACTTCGTTTTTAATGTACACTTAATTGTAAATGAATATTATTTACGAATATAATAGTTATGTTGAGGCTGATAAATAAATGTGTTATAAACGTTTTGGAGCGTTTAAATTTAATTGAACCTTGGTAGGTTTTTTATAGTGTATTTGATTTGAGGCAATGAGTAAATTACAATGTGAACACAAACAAATACAATGAATATTTAATAAAAATATACTGTTTTGAAGTGGAATGTTGAAATTGATGAAGTACAAAGCATGAAAGTAGACCATGTGATTAGGAAATCTGATGAAAACGTTCGACTATTTTCAATAAAAAATTTAAAATAAGTCTTAATAACATCTGTCTATTTAAAATACGATCAGATTTGTAAAATGGTTCCACGACAATCAAATTTAATTGGTATAGAAGGGAATGTTTGAATGAGGAAATTCAGTAAAGTATTCAATAAGCATACGATCGCAAAGCACTAGAGCAATTGATGTTTCTGGAATTCTATGGCAATAGTTATATAGGTAAGACAAAGAACAGAAGTTTCAAGTAATTTCTGGAACCTTTCACAATATTTTTAAACCTGCTAAAACCTCATAATTCTTAACTTAGTCTATCGCGATTTTTTTTACCAAATATGATATAAATGAAATGACACTATAAATTGAATTATAAAACACGTCACCGAAAAATATGAAAGCGGAAATTTACAATCTTTATATTTAAATGTAATTATTTGGATTTTCTCAGTAAAACTATCTATCGTTTTGATAATTTCTGCGTTATGGTATCTAATGATTTTCTGAATAAATACATATATTTAATAAGTAAAATTTTGCTGCTCGCTCGACGAGGTTTATCGACAATCGATTGAAATTTTGAAGATAACCGAAAAGGTACATTCACTTTCGATTTTACTTTAGCATCTTTGATCTTTGTATTGCAAAATTGAATTTCTTGAGCAATTCCGTATTCGCTATTAAGAGTAACTAGTGCATTGCATGATCTGATATGTAGACATGAGTGGAGCAACAGTGCTGCTGCAACTCTTTATTCAAGGTGATAACTGAGGTGACAACTAAAATGTTGCTCAGTTAAATGTTAAATGTTTCATATAATTTTGATAAGATTATGGGGAACTCTCCAAGTCAGTAGGTTTTTTCAATGAAGCAAATGATTTAAAAAATGTCTGGATAATCTACTATTCTGCTCAAATTCAACGGTGAAATAGATATAACGTGTTTCGGTTGCAGTATTAAAGTATTTACGGTCGCGGTTGAAGTCAAATAGATGGATGCTAAGCACGTATCTCACTCACGAACACTCCGATTTATATCACATCACCGACGCCGTATCTAAAGACTCAATTGACAAGCGAGTTCCCGCCTTAATTTTGGCGGGTAACGCGATGGAAGCGTGATTTTACCGTTGTCTATGGGCAGTGATCAGTTCCCTCCAATTGCTCAATTTAAAAAATAGTGAGTTAGGCAATTGTATTATTTACGTCTGTAATGACTCATCACATTTGAAGTGATCATTGTAAGAGTAACTGCGTAATAGTAAATTTTATTACGTAACGACGTACCTGTATCGGCTCTCTTACCGCTAGTTTACTTACTCGTATTAAGTAATACAAAGTGACATTTTTTATGGATTTCATAGTCGTGTTTATATATGTATAGGACTATAAAATGATAATATACAATGGTTTCTCATTGCTTGTCATAAAATATTGAGCATCAAGGCTTTATCTGTCTGTTTGAACACGATTATCTCAGAAACTACTGCATGGATTTCAATGTTGTTTTTACTATCAGGGAAAGTGATTCCTATTGCCGAATAGATGTTTCAGTAAGTGTTCCAATAGAAAATTCTCAATTATGCAGCTTTTTACCGTATTTTTGCATAACATTTTTTTTGGGCTATATTGGGGCAGCATAGAATACTCCCCCAATCCTATTCTGGCAGAACAGGGTGTCGTAAGAGGCAACTGAAGTCAGCTTGCTTGGTGGTAGGGTTTCGTGTAATAATTTATTATCAGTATTATTATTAAGTCTATAATATTATTATTTGTATTATTACCTATACGTAAAGCCTGCCTGGCTAGCTACCTACCACCCTCATGCTCGACTCAGCCGCCAAACGATCATCTTGTTCCGGCTGGGGGTTTGAGAGCCAGTACTTGCTATCTTTCATCATCTTTTTCGGCCGACAACGCATTAGTGACGCCTATGGTGTTACTCATGTTATTGGGCGACGGCGGCTACTTACCATCAGGTGGCTCGTCTGCTCATTTCTCGGCTATTCACATAAAAAAAATCTTGTAGGTGTCGGTTTTTAGAATTCTTTATATCACAATTTTTTTTTTCAGTAACTATTAAAAATACTTAAAGCATAATTTATTTATATCATAATAGAAAGTTCATACTATTTCTTTTACCACCAATAAAAAGTACATTTCTTGGGACAAGTATAAATAAAAAATATACTAAAATAAAATCTGTTCACTTGTTTTAGTGTGCCTTCCTAACAATCAGTCGGTCAATAAATTATCCTTAACATATTATTATAGTATGAACAAATAAAGTAAAATTTAATACTGATATTACATTTTTGCTGTCGCTTTGAAGGTTTCTTTTACAAGAAGTGTACACGTACCTGAGGATTATGATCCAACTCTTAATTTCATCATATTATTTTGTTCATTTGTAATAATTGTATTCTGTTTTGTGTATCATTAAATAAATAAAAGATACAGATTCGATCTTTTTTTTTTTTATTAGTAATATAATGATCGCCCAGTGTTAGAAATATGATCGTAATTTATTTAATTGCAATAGATTAAGCAAGCTGTATTGCAGCAATAGAACACAGATAAAAAATAAACGAATTTGATCTCCATATTGAGTACTGCAGATTATTCAGAAAGTAACATTTGTACACATCATTCACAGCTTGAAACTTATTAGTCAATGCAGCGTTTTAAATAATTATATTTGCCTACATTCTCTAGTCTGTACGACTGTTTGATAACAGACTATTATGTGTTTGACAGTGACAGTATGAAAGTAAGCAGTGATTGTTTCGTTATTTTATTATATTTATAACACAAATCATACGTCTATTTTAACTTCAAGGATCCTTCATCCTATTAATTAATTATTATAAGTATTGCAGAATTTCATATTTCCCCTTGGCTCGATATGCTTAAAAAGGCGTACAAAATATCTTCTACACGTATTGATATATAGATCGGGTATATATTTCGGAGATAAAAGAACAGACGGTGTATATATATATTCCAACATTAAAAAAAAATGGATACTTTTAATTGCTACCCAAAATTAATTCATAAATTAGAATTCATTCATTTACAGTACACGTCCAAGATTGGGTACCTTTACATAAAGTTCAGCATTTTTGCTCAAGTGAGAATTTCAAATGGACCAATGGAATGTGAAAAACGCTCGTGATCCTATAAGGATTTAATTTCTACATCTGATCATCGACCAATTCAAGGTATGCATAATACATCAATTCTAAATGGTTGTTGAAGTGTAGGTTTTTAAATATGACTTTCTTTAAACTTATTATAAGTTAACTTCCCAAATATGTCGATCACATACGATTGACACCTGTCGTAAGGTTCAGAGTATTAAATACTAAATTAAGTACAAATTTGTAATTACGTCACACGTTATTACTTTTACTAACCTTGCTCGGTTCAGACGGATTGCTCTTGATTGCATGTGTTATGTGATTAGGATGGCGCAATGTATCGTGTGTCCAGCCGCCATGCGCCATTTCGTAACATTCATTGCTAGTATTTAACGTGTTCGATCACTTTTACACACGTGAGTTAAACTTATGCCATCGTGATAGATATGTACATTTGTATGTTTCTCGACTGAGATTATCTGAAATGTAATTTTCGCTCGAGTTTACGGTTAAATAATGCTTTCTCAGATTTTTTTGCAGAATTCGGAGAATTTATTATGATTTTGTGAAAAGTGCATATAAACTGGCTATCAAAGAAAACGAAACTTCATGAAAGACTATAGGCGAAAACCTAAATTATATTTTTATTTTAAATAACGATTTTTATTTTAAATAAAGATTTGAGTCTAGGAGCGAAATAATGACTGGTATATATGTATGTATGAAACCAAAACAAAGTGATTAAATTAATTAACAATTTTGATGTATGTTCAGCGCGGTCACATGCCAGAAAAGCTTAAAAATTTGGAAGAGGTGATTCGATCAGGAAGTTAACACCTAAGGTTAATATTTACTGATTTAGAGCGTAAATTTTGGGATCTCTCGTAATCATCATATGGAATGAAGTATAAGGATTCGTTAATGATAATACCAAGTTTCTGTTTAGATATCCTAAAAATAGGTACCAAATATTGATGAATCTTTTAATGATATATTGCACATGTCATCTTACTTCAGGCGGGATTTTATCTGACAAACTTATCTAAAAGTCTAAAAATTTTGGGATCAATGTGAGACTTCACCATTAATAGAGTATGTAATAGACAAATAAATCAATACATACCTCGAATTTATTCAAAGACCAAGACAATTAATAATTGTTTGAACCGGGCAGCTGCAAACCAGCGGCCTGGATTTAGTTCCCACCGAATGCGATCGAGAGCGCATTCCGACATCGTGTACCCACGAGGAGGTAGATGGAATGTTAGCCGTTCCACTGATAAATCAAGTCCTTTCAAATCAGAACCACGAGTCTATGTCGTTTTAAAGATTAAACTATATATTAAAAATATCATCTATAATGCGCAGACAAATAAACATATTTTTTTAATGACACACGAGTAACGAAGTTGCATGCAGTTTATCTTGTAGCTATTGAAGCCTAGGACCATCTATCTATACTTAAGAATAGGATGAAGCATCTATCTATACTTAGGAATAGGATGAAACAGTGATAGAGAAAACTGCAGTCCGGAATATCAGGGTTTGTCAACGTTTAAGAGATGCAGCCAGCATTGAATTCAAAACAACCTCTCGTCTTGTGATGTATACTACCTGTAACCTCGGAGGTCACTAGGCTCCGCACATCCTGCCTAATCCCAATACACTTGTAAGGTATGGTTAGGTGCTTACATGCTTGGTTAGTTTCTTGTAAAACAATTATTATTACAGGTTATTATCAGAACTTATCAAATTTTCTATTTTTACACCACTCGCAATCTTCTCTTGTAAATCACTCGATTTATTGGCCCAAACAGCATGAATAGTTGTGCAGTAGTTTGTGAGAAAATCGCCCTTATTACTATATAATGATCCATTATTGAATAATTGCATTGAATGTTATAACATTGGATAGAAGTGGATAGCGATGCAATACTCACAAGAACAGGCACACCAGATAATAATCATAGGTAATATTTAATCTGTGGTGCAAGTCGTTCGGCAATATTATAAAATGTTAAAGTAGGAAGTATGTTAACGGGTATGCCATTCATTAGACGATTTTTATACGACTATCTTTATTGTTGGGTATTCATTGGTTTAGTTACATCCAATTGTGATTAGAGACCGGTCGACAGCAATATGAGCTTACAATGTAAATACACAATAAAGTCTACGTATACTGTTAGTTTCCATGCGGTAGTCACAGGTGCAGCTGCACAGATTTTCATGCGGCTTACGCTAATATATAATCGTTTACGATTGATGTTTTTTTTACGCTGACTTCTGTCGCCTCTTACGACACCCTGTTCTGCCAGCAGGAGGAGGAGCTGGAGGGAGTATTCTAGGCCACCCCAATACAGGCTATGTTTAAACGTGTTGGATAAGTAAAAACAAATTATAAAATGTTTGTTAAATAATACAATATTGAGATATTTCCAAATAAACTTTACTACTTGAATCTTATACTTACTATTGAATCACGAAGGTATAAAACTTATGGCACACCAGGCGGTGTTATCACTTACTAGCGATCTCTTCTAGACAACCTTCAGTGTTATTTAAAGTAGGAATTAAAGTTAAAAGAAAAAGGAATAGGGTGTACTACTATATATTAATAACTACATATACATATTAATGAACCTAATTCTACTAAATATAATGTAATTATTAAAGTAACGCGTAGGTTTTCTGAAGCGAAGCGAGGACGGGATATTTGACATTTATAAAAATAATAAATCAGTTATTAATTACAAATATTTATTATTTAATATTATTTTGTTGCAATGCTGTTAGTTATAAATTCGATTCAATGTTTATTCAAATTATAAATACATAAATAATTTTGCAGCAACGAAGTTAATATTTCTTTGAACAACTACGGGTCTGTCTATCTATATATCAGCCTTTCACAGTTCACTCCTGGACATAGGCTTCTACTAGTTGGCGTCACTCCGAGTGATCCTGGGCCCTCTGAATCCAACGAGTCCCAGCCGTTTTCTTCTGGTCATCACTCCACCTGATCGGGAGGCGTCCTGTACTATAAATTTGTGACATTTGTTTACGCTTTATGACCAACGAAATACAGTTAAAGAATAGACAGCTTTTTCTATGAATCAATGTACATCTTACTAACGGCGCAATGGATTACGAAAACATTTTGTAACTAAGCACGCGCGGTCAACATGTAATTTAAATAAATATAGTGTTTTAAACAATTTATTACATTCAATCCGGAAAAACGTACTAAACCTAGATGACTTAAACATTTTTATGTATGTATGATTTGATCCCGTCGCGGTCAAACACGCTATTTGTACGATCAATGCTATCTGATGATTTATCTGAATAGACTGTTAATCGTTTGCCAGTGCTGGATTTGTCGTGTGTTACGTGTGGTCCTTTGTCTTTTCGCGTCAATTGTTTGGATTGCCGAAACTGAGACACGAAGCTGAAGCAATGTTTAGTTTCTTGATCAGTCTCTAATAATACTGTTCTGTATGGGGTTGGTTGTAATAAAATATACGTGCTTTAATTTTCAATAAACAAAGCTAGATTGGAGGCTAGTTCCTGTCGTGTCCATAATAACTTTGAAGTGTTAGTTAGTAAAGAAATTAATGCTTTCGCTATAATGTATTACTCTGAAACGGTCCAATTTCGATGAAAGTTAGAATTCAGGCTATAGATTACCACGCTAGCCAAGTATGCAATGTATACTCTATGCACGTATCGTGGAGTTATTAGGTTCCACCAAAATGTCTTCTTTATCGAGGCAAATGTTACCACAATTCCAAAAGTTCACCCTACTTTGAAAAATTAGTAGAGTGTGCAAGATTAGAAATCAGCTCAATCTTGCTGCTACTACTTGTTATAAGTACTGTTGTCGAGTATACGTTCTTACAATTCAAATCTTTTAGTCATTTAGGTATTTTTAAATACACTTATTCAAGTTTTTTTTTGCTTTTCCTAAGAAAAGGTGATTTCACATTGTGGAAAAGAAACGGTGAAAGAAACACCTCGGCATATTTTTTACAACAACACAG
This sequence comes from Agathymus mariae mariae, assembly GCA_018251895.1. Taxonomy (NCBI): domain Eukaryota; kingdom Metazoa; phylum Arthropoda; class Insecta; order Lepidoptera; family Hesperiidae; genus Agathymus; species Agathymus mariae. Next base: position 10,154 of record DWPT01006033.1, read on the forward strand.
TAATTACAAAGTAATAAATAATAATTTAAGTAAGTATTAATTCCAAAGTAAGTGCAATCAACAAAGGATGACTCAAGGTACATTCAAAAACTACGAAGCGAAAATAAACTGTAGTTACAATATGGTACCAACAAACATTTATCTTCACAACTTCAGTCGCTTCTCGGCTGAGGTCTCTATACCCAACGAGAGAGATAAAAGCTATCCACTTCGAGTAACGTCCACCGAGCTGGGTAGTTTTAATCTAATGACTAATGTCATATTATTTACTAGCTGCCCCTATTCAAGTTTAATTTAAATAGATATTATATAGTCTATGTCCATCCGGAAAACTGGTCCTTTCAAATGGTAAAAGAACTTTTCAAATAGGTGCCGTGGTCCCTTCGTATAATTCGTACTCTCTCTTTATAACATTATCGAGCGGCCCGTTGCGACTTTATTCGGGTTCAATTATTATACACGTTCACATGATATATAGCCTCTTTTAAGCCGTTTCTGAAATCAGTGCACACAAACGCACACAAACAGACAAAAATTCTAATAACTATTGTTTTGGGTTCTATTGATAATAAAGGCCCCCAGTAGTAGTGTAATGTAATGTACAGAAATATATTATATGTAGTAATGTACAGAGAGCGATCAGTTAGAATTGTATTACATGTATAGATTACGTTTTGTGTATTCAATTTTGATGTTGACTGTGCGACACAAATTTTAATATCCACGTATCGGCTGGTTCATAACGAGGCTGTCTGCGCTGGTAACTCGGTTATCTTTTCGTAACAGTAGTTTTGTATGGCTGAAACTGGTTAGCAGCATATTGTCTTGTTAAAGTTTAAGATCGGATTTGCGTTAAAACCCGATCGGTTATGTAATTTTAACATTCACATAATGCATAACAGAACCGGTTGCTTACAACTATTGTTACCCGTCGATAACGTTATGGTTAATTTAGCTTCATTTATTACTTGTGCCATTATGTTCACTTATCTGTTTTTGTTTTCATTGAAAGTGAATGGTGCTTACTGGAGCATTTGTTACAGAAGAAATATCAATGAATTGAGTTGAGGATTTTTTTAGAATGGATTCATCATTTCTTTGATTCATTACAGCCCATGATTTGTCCCACAGATGGGCTCTGGTCGCTTTAAAAGGAAAGAAGTTAAGGCCATAGTCGCTGCCATGCTAATTAAGTGCGGATTGACAGACTTCATACACCTGTGTTGATTTCATACACTTGTGTTATATGCCTACAGAAAATGTTTAGTAAACGGAACCTTTTTACTAAGGCGCGCTTTCGATATCTCTAATAGTTCAACTCTTCTTGGCTTCATCAGATATTTCACTTTCTGTGATCAGGATTTGTCAAGTTTTCCTGCATGTGAGTACTAGGTGCGCTTTTCTAATTTAGCTTTCTATGTTTGTCGATCAGAAAGTGTGAGTCAAGTTGTTCTTCCAAATAATTCCTAATATGATTAAACTTAAATTTGTAGTTTGTCTATATTTACGGACATACATATTTTGGCCGTATTGCGGCGGCCTAGAATACTCTCTCCAATCCCACGCTGGCAAAACAGGGTGTCGTAAGAGGCGACAGAAGCCAGCTTGCTT
>DWPT01006034.1:0-11763 GCA_018251895.1 Agathymus mariae mariae
CCCCGGACGACGGGGTGTGCGGTTAGGTACATTTTTTCCCGCCTGAAAAAAAAAAAAAAAAAGGTATGTGCACTCACGCGTCTGGCACAACAGGCCGGTGTAGCCAGGCAGGCACTTGCACTCGAGCGGCTTGTCACAGTATCCGTGCTGACATCCAGGTAGCGGCTGGCACGCGCGACATGTCGGGCCCGCCCAGCCTAACCGGCAGCGACATTCGCCCGGCGACTCACAGAAGCCGCGCGTTGCGTGACAATCCGAACGGCAAATTGCTGTAATAAAACATTTAAGAAATGAGGAAAGCACACTAGACAATTCTTCTTAACGTTCTCAAAGGTGTGTAAAATCAGTAGCAACGCTTTGCCAGCGTGGCAAATTATTTTCTTTACCCCTGTCAGCAGACACTAACCCACCAGTGGCATAATTATGGTAATAATGATGACGAAAAATCCAAAACTCACGCTCAGAGCAAAAGATGCCATCCCAACCGTCGCGGCAAATGCATTCGAAGGATTGGTTGCAGTAACCATGCTGACAGCCCGGCAATGGGATACATTTGTTGCATTTCTCGCCATAGAAGCCCAACTTGCAGCGACATTCCCCTGGACGTTTGCAGTAACCTGCAATATGTTAATATTAATGAATATTCATATGTAAGTAAGCACCTCATACCAACTCAAAGGTTCGTTCGTATCACATGTAGTGTGTAAACTTAGATATTGTTAGTTACCCTGTCTGCCACATGAACGGTCTCGGGTATATATCGTTAAGGACAGACTCAGAGAGGTCTTAATTGATGTATCCCTTATACATCATTTGCGTGTATCCACGCCATCCGCAACACAAGGAAGCCTGGTGCGGCGATGTGATCGTGGGCAGTTACTTACTGGTATCTACGTAAAATATTTAGAAGCGATGCATACCTAGCAACGGATCGCAACCCTTTTTGCAAATGGGTACATCGCAGAGGTCTCCCTGCCAGCCGGGATGGCACTTGGGCTCGCCCTTGTCGTCACACACATAGTGGCTGTACTCGCTCTGCACGGCCGGCAGCTCGCACGCCTGTACACTCTTCGGAGATAGAGACCGGTCCGCGTGCAGGGTGCAGGTTAGCAGTGGTGAGTGTGGGTTAGAAAAGGACAAAACAATCATTTTATCACTCTGGTTTGCGCTCATGCAGTGCATTGTGTGTACAGTGGTAGAACATAAAAAGATAAGTAAAATGTAACGAATACTGTTTATCTGCTTTCTTAATGTCTATTCGGAATTTTCTTTTTTCTCTGTATTAAAACAGCAATAGCTGAACCTATCATCATGTTATTACTATTATAAAAAAATACGAGGTTGTTATACCATCATTGTGCTTGAGAGGTACCACTAATTTTTGTTGGCACGTCATACAGATTTATCTGTTAGATACAAGTTAATCACAACATTCATACAAGGCAATCATCACTAGTTAAGTCACATGCAAACCTGATCAGTGCTTAATATAACTTAGAATTATATAACACAATTTTCTTAACCCATTCATAAAATCTTAAAACCCTAGAGAGGATATATAAGAGAAGAAGTAGAGAAAATATCGTCAAAAAAACATGTAGCTACAGGATAAACGAATAAGATACATAGCCTACTTTTTATGTGTTAAGTAACAGTAATATTATAGTATACACATAAACAAAATGAATCAAACAATAAGCGGATTTATATTTTATTTGTTATCCAAAAAAGGTATAGTAAACATTCAAATAAAGAACATGTTTGTTTTTAATCTCATCCTAACAGGACGTAAAGAACTTAGTGAGTCACTGGAACTTTCTAATAACCAGACTCGTGAAAGCAGCATGAAAGTGTGCCGCGAAGAAAACAGCGGTGAAAACAACCCAGCCGCACTTATATGCTTAATGCCATAAATAATTAAATTTTAAACATTCGATAAACAATTATCAAGTATAATCAAATGTTGAAATCGTGGTTTTGTGTGAATGGAGTACATTGGCCCTGACTGACCAATTTGAGTCAGTCAAACTTATAAATTTCAGTTTTATATGGTCCAACAACTAAACTAAAAATTACAAGTTAAATACATTTGAATGCAATCAGTTTCGCGGGCACGTTTTCACTAGAATTCATCCTTAAAATTCGTTTTCTTTCTATTTAATCCTGATAAATGAATTGACTACGAGTGGAAATTGAACTGTACTTACCTATCTAATAAGAATTGAAAATATTGTCAAAAACATTTTAACTTATTCTTGCCCCACAAGTTATATTTTGACACATCGAATCTTGCATTGCACTAAAGAGGTACCCGAATATATCTTTCACATTTTACTTTGTAAGTACTCAATGACTATATGGTAAAAATCGATATTTAGCAATAACATCGCGCTTTGTACACTACTTATATAAGTTCTTTATATATATTAAAATAGTTTTCTTGAACCAATTTTTAAAAAGTGTAAAAAATTAAATTTTTCTGCCCTTGAAATACGCATGAGGATACAAGTACTAAACGCAATTTGAATCAGATTTTAAGTAAAAAAACACCATGTATCTATAATTCCACAGATCAATTAGTTTAACATCACTACGGAATCGGCTGTGAGTTTCATATGTGAGATTATAGAGTTGAAATAACGGTAGATATATATGCATGGATAATACGAACATATTGAATTAACTTTACATACTAAGAACACTTGCAGTGTCCAATGACCACAATAAATTTCCGTAAAATAGTTATATGTTCATATATTTACAAACATAACCAAGAACGCGTCACAACAAAATCGATGCAACCCTATCTCACCTGCTTCTTCCACTTCGGGAGATACCGCGCCGGCAGGACCACGGGCGCCATGCAACAAATAACTACTACGAAGATAATATTCCTCATTTTGACTTACTCCATTCACGAATTAAAAAAAAACAAAAACAGTATCTAGGAGAAGAATATTCTTCGAACCGGTCGGGGTCCCGTCCCGATATCGAATGCGGGTGAGTCGACCAGTGAGGGTAACGGTCCGACAGTGGAGCGCCCGTCGCCGGCCGCAGACCAGTACTGTTATGCTGTGTTATTGAACTTGGATAGAGAGGCAACTTTCGCCGCTAATGCTTCGCAGAGCCATAAAACAAGCGGTGAAAGTGAAATTATTATATTAGGAGTGAGTTATGACATGCGTAACCCTTATGTGTTATGTTGTGTAACCCATGTGATGTGGTGTCATGTTTAAACATGGGCACAAGTCTGTTTATCGCTCTCAAATGAGAATGAAGCGCATTTTCTGGTACATTGTACGTACAAGGCATTGCATACCCTCGTAAACCTCGAAACCATTGCACACCCTAATGGCAAAATAACAAAGGCACGACAACAGAAACGGGAAATTATTTTCACTTTACGGAATTCATCCACTTAGTACAGTGATGTTTTCATAAAAATAGTGTCATATATACTGATGGACAGATGTTCAATCGCAAATCCTGGATGTTTGTGAAGTAACGAAATGAACTCGGTAAACTCGCGGATAACTCTAGCTAGTAATCAACTAAACACAGACGTCTACATAAACTAAGTACATTTTTTTATGGGATAAGCGTATTATTTATGCATTTATCAATGAACATCGAATTCACATTCAAGTGTAGTTGTAAATCAACACGGTGATAGTGACCAAATAAAACGCTTGTTTAATAGCCTTATAAGGAAGATAACTCCGAGAGAAATGAATCTGTGCCATTTACTAACCGGGGTAATTCCTTGCAGTTTTTATTGCAACGTTATCTCTTAGGTCCATTAAAAGGTGTATTCAATTGGTCAGATACGTTTAGTGAATAAACATGAAGAAGTTTTCTATGAAAGTATTACATGTACTCTAAAAACGCGAATCTATCTTCACAACAGATTTTTTGAGAATTTTCTTACTATTCATACCTACGCATATTCCTTAATATATGAAGGGCCCATTTCTGAGTTACCATATAAATATTTAATTAACATTTATATGTAGCCCAAGTATTTGACCTCTTTAATACCTATTGATAACTAGTGTGACCATAAATTCTGTCGTAATTTAAAAACTCTCGAATTTTTCTTCTAAATTTAAAGTTGGAACGCATTCACTGTTTCCTATCATCTATGTTTATATGAAGATTAATATTAAATTACAATATGGAATGGGGTGTCAAAGAAACCAGAACTGTAGTGATTGCATTGCACAAAGAGGTTTCAGAGCCTTCGACCGTTTTTAAGGCACTTCCGAAGCTTGATATCAGCCATTATATTCGTATATCCTACTAGCGACAGATCAAACGCTTCTAAGAGACCAACGCTTCCCCTATCGAAGGTAATAAAAGATCGTGGCAGCCACACGTTTTTAAAACTAAAGACGACGCTATTAACACCAGGATTCGATCCGATTATTCCGAGAAACGATACCGATACGAGACGTTGTTGTGTCATGAAACCAGAGCACTGTGTTTGTGGTCAATATACAGGACGTGTCCATTAGTCAATCTCTTACAATTAAAGAGATTGGATTGATCTCAACATTTGTCTCGATACGCAAAATTCTTATATTATTTCTTTCTTTCTTATTATTATAATATTTGTCAATATTATTTTTTCATGGAAAAAAAATTCACAAGTGAAAAGAAGTCCTATAAGGAAAATGACAAAGTGTATGTACAGGCATTGCTCTGAAGAAACTAAACAAGTGGTGGGAAAACGTAGGATACAGTCAACGTCCTACGTCGTCATGATTTGGTGAGGCGTCTTATTACAGAGTCAGAAAGCTTATTTTTTGTGAAAGCGGAATGAACATTTCTCCAAGTCTGCCGTGTCTTATAAAACAGATTTAGAACTTGTTGTGAAAGCTCCGCACTGCACCACGTCGCAGTGTCCTGCCAGTGTACCCAGGGTTGTGGCGTTACCAACGTTTTTGACTTAAAAAGTTAATACCAGGAAAATATATTATTTCGCTGTAGACCTGTTCATGATAATATTGAAATGTTATCTGGCTCGGTTGGTAGTTTTCTTTTAAGAATCTTATTATTAATAAAATGTTGTTTAGTAAAAAGGTAACTTCACTTAGGTAAATTTGTTAGTTAATTTTAACTGCGGTAGTGATTTGGTCAAAACTAAAACAAGTCAAATAGTTAATAATACATATTTATTTATATTAATTCTCCTTTTATGTACATTATACACAGGTTAGGTCCGTATTACATTATAATAATTTTATACATAGCTCCCAACAATATAAAGATCAATAAAAATGTTTACAACAATAGCTTTATTTTACGGCTTAGAACACTTACACGATTTCAAAATTAATATATAATCTAATAACATCTATAGTAGTTATATCCCATGCAATTAAAATAATTATAAACCATAAAGAAGTTTACTTAAAAAAAAAAACACTCATTCGCCTTACCAACACACACAGACCTACGTTCCCTATATTAATCGCCAATAACCAAGGCTCCAAACCAATGTAACCAGTCGGTAAACCCGCGCTCGACTGGCTAGATTCACCACCTGATCAGCTGTGATGATCAACGGGCGTAGTAATAGTTTATTACGGCAACATATCAGAATCTATTAAAGATCGCTAGTTAAGTATAAGTATAAGAACTTTCAGGAGCCCATTTCACCTTTGATTCTGCAAGAAAATCTGACACGGTCACGGCATTGCACGGTTTTGGTTCAGTTACTGCATGATATAAAGATGTAACAAAATAACTATATACTAATATGAAGCTGCAGAGTAATTCTATAATCTCACGGTACAAAACTCACAGTCGAATCTTCGCTAAGATTATTATTGTTTTTATTATTAACTCAACTAAAACAAATTGTTTAAGATTTAATTCCTACGGCAACTCCAATGATACACTCCAATTATACTAACGTTACAATTAACATTTTTATTTTGTTTGTGAGATTACAGAGTTACTGCGTGGGTGTATTTAAGATTTTTCAAAGTGCCTAATCCTGACGCTCCTCATGTTGCACGATATTGTATATTGACTGGAAATGTGTCGAGCTACCGATCCGTTTAAACGTCTCCACCGACCGACTACACCGTAGACCTCCATAAGTTACATCATAATACTACAACTCACATTGAAATGATGATATAATGTTTAAATTACAATAACACAGCTAACTATCTACTCAAGACTGCGCGCCAAGCAAAACATTTAGAAATACATCTCACATTAAATATAACAGGCAAATATTGAAAATAGCAATAACTAGAGACTATAATGATAATATTTCAGTATACTTAGGCCTTAACAGTAACCAAAAATACAATATAAAGTACAATCAACATGTTCACATTGTATATATTAAATTTAATTAAATACGACCCACACGTAATCATCCCTTATGCAGCGTATACGTAGACGTAAGTTAATACGTGCCCGAACGAGTTGTGCAGATAAAAGCGCACGAGCGAGCAAGCAATTAATACACTATTAAATTAAATCAAACAATCAAAAACTGAGTCCACTATCGAGCCCATCGCTCCGTGGAAGCTTTAAATATGTCTATATAAACACATCGTATAACTAACAATTACCTATGAAACTGGCCCACGTGTTAATATATTTATATTAGGTTATATGATATAGCACGGTTATGGGGTCATGTAAATATATCATGCTAGAAACGATGACAGGCGTTCGTTTCAGAAAACGTGTTCCTTCTCTTCTGACCCGGCTATGTATCCGGCGGCCCATCGCTTCCATACCATATACGATAACTAATTATATATATTATGCCCAAAAACATGTATACCTCAATCTGAATTAATAAAATATCATTTGAATTCCCATATTGACAATATTTGAAAAATACTTGATCGTATCTTTCTTATCTCTTTCAGATCGAGAATCCCTCTCTCCGTAGATATTTCAGAGTAATATCCCAACCTAAGATGAATATCGGTTAAAATCATTAATTTCAATGGATATAACGAAACTCAAAAATTGCGGTTACTTTAATATAATTTCATAATATTATGTTAACCTCCCCTAACTAATCATCTTTCAAATGTAAAATTATCACATCATATTATATTTATTCAACACTGGATAACTAGGTCGTGTCAAATGCGCAATGACAAAAAAAAAAAAAATAATAATAATACCTTTATTAATATTTCGCTTATAAACGTGACTTCTCACTGGATACTTTATTCGGTAATAAACAAGTGAAATTTCAAAACTAATTCTCCACTGTCATTAATAATGAACAAATACTCTATTTTAAAAACATCCAACTTCTATTTATCAGTTATTATTCCTTCATTATAATGAAAATTTAATTCTTCCGATACTTTTAACACCTAAGTGGTCAGATCATTTAAAACACAGTTAGTCAGCTTGTAACGCAGAAGAAGCCTATAGTAACTGTTGTGTTAATTCACAATGAATTCTAACATCGTTCTGGTGACATGGAGCACCGCAATGTCACGTAATATGTTGGTACACCAAATACATTTATCAGCTTAAAATAACGGTTATTATTTAAAACCAATGAACGACCATAAAAATCAGGCACCATTCCTGTGACGCACGGCGAGCTAACAAATGTGTGCACAATATACATTACTACAATCTACTTATAAAAGTACTTAAAAATTATTACATATACTAGCGGACCCGACGGACGTTGTCCTGTACACACATCTATAATTGGAAAATTTCCAATGGAAAATTTACATTTTCCAAAAAAACATTTTCCAGTCGACCAAATTGTGAATCTAAACCATTCTCAAATCCCCTTGAACACACACAAAAAAAAATCATCAAAATCGGTCCAGTCGTCTAGGAGCAGTTCAGTGACACACACGCACACAAGAAATATATATATAAAGATATCTGGTATTCATACACAGAAGAAATACTAATTATGACATTTGTATAGACAGGATTTCAAAAGAACAAAAAATTCACTGGTGTCTCCGTACCTATTCGATTAACTATAAATCACCAAAATTATTGTTACGTTATAACAAAGTGTATACAAACAATTTACTTATATTTGATAAACTATGAAACTGATGACATATCATATATACGTTCAAGTGATAAATGCATATCATTCTTGCATCTAGATCAAGGATTTCAAGATCAAGGCCGTTAAACCTTGGCGTATGTATAAATAACTATCATAAAATGAGTCTGAAACAACATTTGTTTCAATATAGATGTAAAATCGATTTCTAAATTCTACAGTTTCTTCCGGTGACAATATTTTTTGATTCGATCAAAAAATATGCATTTTCGTTTAAAATACTTGTAACAGTTGAGAAAATAATAAAAATCTCTCTCCACTTTCCTGACCAATACAGAATACATCTTCCTCTCTCGAACTTTCAATTCGTAAAGCCTGGCTAAAATACACAGTGACATGTGCCAGTGCCATAATAAGATGCACCCTTCCTTTTCACACATCCATAACTAAACACACCAATAAGGGTATTAACTGAATTATTTAAATAAATGTTTAATATGTTCCAGACCTATGCAATACTATACGTTTGCATCACATTACTGGAACTGGAAACAAAAGTTTCATTAATTTGTAACGTCTCTCGTCACTCAACGGCAACGTTTCAACATACACGAAAACTTGCAAACAAATCTATTGGAACAACATTGTGTGCGTTCCACTTGATGCTCAGAACGCCCAAAACGTACCAAAAAGCGGTCCACTTGACGACCGCGGACGTTGTGGTCGCGGTGAAAACGTCATTATTTTCGCTCACGCCGAGCCCTCAACGCCCCATGTCACGAGCTAGGTCGATGTGAGCGTTGAGAAATTTGGCGCGATTTATACATTAAAAATGGCGACTGAAAAGTTGTATGATTGGGAAAATGATATTTTAAATTTACACGTAATATATAAAAGAAAATAGTATTTTCTTTCAGTATAAAGCAAGTTAATCAATAATTCTTAAACTTGATGGGTTAATGTTTACAAATTACAACCTAACCTCTTAAGTTTTCGATGTAATTTCTAATCCACCGTTTGCAATTTTAACGCAACGCATAAAACACCTCACAACCTGTTCCACTTGGGTTTATGCTACGAACGTCCACAAGCTAGTGGAATAGGAAAAATTATGCTCGTGAGCGTGGTCGTTGTCATCGCTTAGTGGAACGCGCCCATTGTAGGCAATAATTATGGAGTTTTAGAACAATCGGTTCGTAGAGTATCATCTCCGTCAGCTCGTGCGACAGAGACAGCGCTCTACGAAGTCTATAATCCCTTTCTAAAAGCTGTATGCGTATTTGATGCCGGGTGGGCAACTGGATATTTCATAACTACTCCTAATTTATACAACATAATGTAAGACAACGTGGCTAGTACAACTTAAATAATTAAATACGTAAAGCATAATTAATATTTACTACTGCAATTCGATAAACATAGCCAAAATTAACATAAAAGAATGTTATTTAAAACCATTTTTTTTATTATCAATTATTCTATGAGAAAATCCATATAAAACCAGACAACACGAAATCAGATCAAAACGATACGATAGATCATCGAATAAAATAAGTGTTACATATCTTTCCGTTTCGTGTAAAATTTAAAATTCGTATCGATTTCTATTTGTATTCGAATAACAAACAATACAATTGATTTAAAATTCATCAATACAATAAAACGAATCTTACCTAATGTTATGTTACAAGCAGTCATATTCAGCGTAACACTTATAAAATATAATCACGTGACACGTATGGAATAATGTGTACGTTACTAACGTCACTCGGGTTCATTCGGTGCTTCGGATGTCGTCCTGTACAACGGATACAATAACATTTGGTAGAATATGAATTTGCCGATGCACCTAATTAGTACAACGACTATGTTTTAACAACCGAGCTTGCCAATTTCTCAGTTTCCTCCGTTACCGCGGTTTATCCGGTGTTACACGTGGATGGGCGACGATGGCTCTTATCATGAAGCAATTGGTTTCATGTCAGCCGTTTCGTCGGATATTTACATTGAAAAAAGGTTGAACGAAGACTACGAATCTTGACGCTATAACATACAATACATAAAAGTGGAAATAAACGCATCAATTGGAATGTAAACACGCACATTGGTGTGTCTTTCCCTTAATAGAGAAACTTTCTGTATAAAACGAACAATCAAAACGTATTTTCCGACGCGGTGATTTGTATAATCACAATAGGATTGTTCTCTATTTGTTAACCGATCATTGTAACAACAATGCCATTTATAATATGAAAGTTGTAAAATGCTGAGTTCTCAATAGTGCGCCGCGAGATAATTTAAATTAAATGTGTATTTGCGCGATGACAGAACATTTTATAGTTCAATGACAAAGTATAGACATACGGAGTTTTCTTGGAACAGCACCGTTACATTGTTTTAAATACAATATATTTAATTATTGTAAATTAATCTAAACATATAATTAGATATACAAGATATTTCAAACATAATACTTGTGCAATACTTTGCGCTCTCATTTAAATTGACATTACTTTGCTTAATTTAAATAAACTTGTCTTAACACGTTTGGTGTTGCCTAAATTGTTCCTCCGTCCGTCTGTACATCACTAGGACGTCTACACTAAACCAAAGATGAGAAAAAACTACCTTCTCATTTTTTATATTCTTACCTGAAGAGTAGAACAGAAACTTATAAAGATTCATGTAAAATGTAGGCCATTTTAATTAATTTAGTTATAAAACTTTAAAAGTACACGTTAAAAATAGTTAATGTTATTTTCACTAAAAACCTCGCGGACGAATGTGCTACATTCTTATGAATTAGTTTGATGACATCACAAGAAAAAAATTAAAAAGTTTGTGCTTAAATAAACAAAAATGTTATATTCTTTAAAATGTATAACTAATAATAGCAAATAACAATAAAAAAAACACAATTATGAATCAAGTATCTCATTAAAAAGCGCTACATGTGTTATAGTTTCATGATAACACACTAGCGGCCCGCCGCGACTGCGTGCGGTTTAAATGATTAATTTATTAATAAACTGTAATAGGTAAATCAATATTCCAAGCAGGTGCCGCGGTTCCGGAGATTACGTTCCGCGTACCCGTACACCAACTCACAAAATTGCCTCCCTACAACATTAGTACAGATGTATTTTCTAACTGATTGACCGTCACTTATTACAATGAAAAAAAAAACCAAAGGAATCCCTTTTAGCCATAATATCATTACAAGTGATATTATTGTATCGCTTTTCGTTCAGTTACATGTTGTCGCTATTGTATATCTGACATACGGTGCTGAGTGATATAGTTAATATAATAATATACTATCACTACAGACGTTCAATATCGAGTCACTGCAGTCAGATTACATTCACGTGTGTAGTATTGTATTATCTGTACAATAACGTTGAGCGGTCGAATGTGTGTTCACATGCTGTAAACATTAACAGTGACATTGGGGAACTCGACAAAAGTAAATAATGACTTGCATTAGGCCATAAAGGGAAACACATTTCACGTAGCGTACTAACTACTTTAAAGTTATGAGAAACCGTAATTTGGATTACGACAAATTCGAATATCGTAAAAAACACTTATTTATTTTATACAAAACAATGTGATTTTATTTAATGTAATATAAGAAAGATAAAACACATTAAACAGTTTAATTATTAATTATAAAAATATTTATCAGATCAATTAAATTTATAATCAATACCTTTTATTAACCAATCATG
>DWPT01006035.1:0-11760 GCA_018251895.1 Agathymus mariae mariae
TAATCAATTAGATTTAATGGTTAATGAAAATGCTAATGCATTAAGAAATTTAATGCATTAATTACAACTCTGGTATACAAGTCTCTAGCTAATAAACGAGCAGCATGGATAGCTGATGGGCACTGCCAACCCTGCACATAACATTAATTGCTCCACTATATATTGCGCATACAATAATATTTTATGTAAAAATCTAACAAATGTTGACAACAATCACATTGGCATCATATATGTAAATTAATTAAAAGTAGTTTTCCGTTTTGAATTAAATCTGCGTTTAGTTATTTTTCGCTTTTTATTGCCATTTTGTAATTTTTCTTTCTGAATTGGAATCTTTTGGAATTTGTCTCATTTGTTTTGCCATAAAGGCTTTTACCGTTATAGTGATAACATAGGCACCACCTTCGAAGTAACAAAATGTTATTCTATAATAGGACGAGCATCCGTGCATCTGATTAAAACGACACGTTAACCCAAGACGTAATGTCTAAGTAATGTTTGACTAGACTAGTCTAGTCTCACTAGTCTCAGTGTTATTACCTAAGTTCCAATCGTTGAAGAGTGCCGTTGCTTTCATCACCAGTTCAGCATCATGATATGCTGATGAAGTTTTGTAATGTAACCAGTACCAACAACAAATATATTTAAACACAGCTTAATTACACCCAACCGTTGATGAGTGGAAACTATTTAATTTCAGAATCCATCATCAGATCCTCACCATATTTTAAGAGCACTAACTCCGAGATGTCCTCTATTCAGACATTATATTCTATTGTACATGCAAAAGATCATAAAATCACTTTTTTCTTCTGAAATAAGTTAAAAATTACAAATGGCATTTTAGTTTTATGTACAAAACCACACAATTATAGCAGATCATTACTATCAATAAGATCGTAAACAAAATCATAATTCCACAGTTCTGTAGATGTCAGCCAATAAAAAAGACATTTTCTCCAACAATAACAGAATGAGTTTATCATTGGCAATGCCCAATCAACTAGGAGGTGTATGTAAACGATGCGATTATATGCCAACGCGAGTTTGAGCTAATGTACAGCGGTTAAATATTATTAAACTTCCCTATAAATTCTATACAACATTAGTATAAAGAGTACCAGGACTGATTGACCACAAACTAAATAAGTCTATTGGCTTAATTGTTATGGAGTGACGCCTGGATATTTGACATTCAAGCTACCTATTAACTCCAGGCTCTGACAAACTTACTACTTATAATGTTATATAGATGTAAAATTTTGTGAGGTTAGTAACCATTTGTTAAAAGGGAAATAATTTGTTACTACATTGATAACCTGAGGTACATATCAATAGAGGAAGCCTGGTCAAGGGGAGCTGCGTCGACTTGACACTATAAACATTATGTATGTTTTAAATATTAATATTTAAATATTGCTATTCATTTTAAAATAACACTTGTAGTTTTTATACTAGGATACCGTGCTAAATTATGGTAATAATATTATTTATTTATTTCTTTCTTATAAACCAAAAACAACGGAACAAGGGAAGCATAATGCTATTAGCGTCTCTGTCAGTCAAACTTCAGGAAAAACTGAGAAGCAACGAACGGAAATCCGAACTGGTTATCTCGTACGGTGACAACTAAATCCATTATCGATCGACGGCGTACGACATAAATAATCCATGACGTTTCGTTGCACAAACCGTGCTCACCTCGGATCCTGTCTAGACGGGGGTGACGTTTGGCGAGCCCCGCATTTCAATTCAGCGAACTAGCGCCTTTAAAATAACGAGATGTTGACTATTGTCGAACGCTTGAAATTTGATACGAAAGCTATGCTTTTATATCGTTATTTCCTCTACAATAATACTTATTATTGGCTATACAAGACATAGTCGAGTGCAGTTAGTTATTATCAGTCACTTATAAAGTAATTTATTCATGTATAAGATCACACCTATTATTTTGTGATTTTTTTCACTTTAGTAAGTAGATCTCACATATAACTTTGTCACGTTTTCGCTTTCATGATCCAATTACTATATAATTATAGTTCTCCCATCACGCAGTGATATGCTAATTTCTAGATTACGCTCAGATATAACACTCATTATGTTTATAGCTGGCGAATAAAAAATATAAAACGTGGATGTAGTCACTCCAGCCCATGAATATCGATTATACCAGTTATGTCTTATTGAGTCAGATTATATGCGTTGTCAGTCAATAAAAATACGTTTAACCGACCCGTCGACTACCTGAACACCCACCCTTGCAACCGAATCACGCTAAAAACTTCCCCAACTGCAATCCGCCGTGATGAGCTGCTGTCATATCTGTAGTGTTATTCTGAACTTCCTCGCTACTACGAAACAACGCAATCCGGTACAAAACGCATATCCAGTGGTTTTTGCACATCGTACAACTATTCGAGAGTTCTATTTTAAGTTGGTTATGTTTCAATATCAGTATATTGCGTATGCCTTTTGCCACAATAAATAAAAAGTCAAAAAGACAAGTTACAACTTAAACGCGAAATAAAAATGAAGAACAGCGCGATATAATTGAACGGTACTTTCACAAGCGTTACCGAATCGCAATGGCTATCATTATCTATGTTATGTTGCTATTACATATACATTAGGAAGAACAGGAAACAATAGGCGAGAGAATCTTGCATTGTTCTGCCCTCACAGTGGTGAAATTTGAGGTTCAAAACCTTTGAACATATAGCTAAGTTTTTCATTGAAGAACGTAACGCGTAAAAAAGCAAGCAGCGGCTTGGCTTGGCTAAGCAGTTCGACGAACCGCTAACGGTTGTGACAGAAACTTTTCAAATGACGAATGCCGTGTTAAAAATAACAGCCACTACTAGCTCACAAAGGACCTGAAAAGTACGGCGAGTATTGTTTGCATTCTTAAGAGGCCCAGGGACTCTGCCTGTGGTACAAGTACGGAATCTTTTGCTTGATGATATTTATATTTATGTGTTAATAATATCTTATTTAATTCGTTACCACTAGTGAGACATCTTACTGAGATTATCGTAAATAATTAATGGATTTACTTGTCTGTATAAAATGTGATACCGATTATCGATTAAACATTAAACCTAATTAAATATCGACAAAAAATTTGGTCCGACTCCCGAGTCCGTTTTAGCATAAAATTAGTCAGCACACTAATTATGGTAGTTAAGTCCCTATTCCAATGTGACAACTTAATGATATTTAACTAAAATTATGTATCGAGTGATTCGTTAGTTAAATATCATGGTGTTGCCATTGTTTATTTAATGAGTGGCTTAATAGCCACAATAGCAGATTAATAATTATTATCACTAATTAATAAGCTAATTCTTAATATGCATATAAAAAATACACATATAATTGAATGCTAAAATTTACAATTTTTAAAAAAATACGAATCTAGTGGATATCAAACAACTTAATTGCGCGTCGTCATTTTATTCAGAACGGTCAAGGTTGGCCAGAATGACGTCCAATCAGAAAAGCTTATAGCTATCAGTAGAAGTAAAAAATCTAGCAGCTGCCTTACCAAATGAATCGAGAACGAATGGATTGAATGGAGGAATAAAACTAAATATGTATTTACACTTACCCGTATGTATCTCTCTAAATCAGCTGGAATATCTTCAAAGTCACACTTCGGCTCCGATTGCTCAACTCTGGTACATTCTCGTCTAGCATCATTTCTCTCCGTCAGGATTTTGGGTTTTGAGAAATGTACTTGTTTTATCACGTTATTGGTATTTTCTTTGTTGACAGGTTCTGTTTCTTTCTGTAACAATACACAAGGGTGTTCACAACGCATTATTATTATAATTACAGATTATTGAATGTGAGAAGACTCATTCTTGAACCCAAGCAGACTCTACCTGCATGGGGTGATCCTGCTGAACCCAGATCAAGCAGTACCAACGGGTCTTGCTTCTTGTAGTGAGCTGGGTTCTGAGCAATCTAATTTAATCCAGATTCTATGCATGCATTGTGTTGTGATTCTTCACTTGTCTAGCAATCGACCTACCCTCCTTCAATTATGAACCGTGGAATGCTTACGTGTGTCACTAGGAAAGTTAATTAATTAACAAAAGGGTTTTACTTTGTGTACGATAATAGTTACTTATACGCAGAAATTAACAATATAAGTAGAGGTATTTAATTGCCTTTCGTAATTTCCTTTAGTCAGAATAGCAAATCTAAAAATAATAAATGACCAGTTCAAGGTCATGTTGGACAAAAAAATAATAAACTCGGTATTTCCTGCACAAAACGACAAGACATCGGGTAACCGACTAGCACCGAGGAAGATTAATGAACGAAGAATAATAGGAAGGGGGCGTTGACACGATGTATCAAGGTGGATCATAACGATCAAAACGTTAGTATATTAAAAATCAACTAACCCACCCACGCTTCTCTTCGTAAACATAGTCCTCAAGTTCTCAAATAGTAATTGCATCCCAAAGCAATTGTGACTCGTTTTGAACAGGATTTTTTTTATTCATTCACCAAAATATTTCTTTTAAATCACTGATTATTGGTAAATAAAACGTCTAATAGAACTAAGCGTTTGCTTACTATTTGTGAACGTAAAAATCCAGTTTACCGAAGCAAAACGAAGGTATAGTATATAACACCAAGATTATTTTAATTATTTCATCCATCGCCCTTTTTAAAAGTTAGAGCGAGGCCCCATTAGTGCGTTGCGCTGCGTTGCGTCGCGTCATCGCAACGGAACAAAGCATTGTATGCCACACTTGCGTTGCGTTGACGCTACGACAACGCAACTCAAGAGGCTATGCACGCCGTCGCAGCTGCGTCTCACTTCAGTAAAAAATGTAGTTACGCTCATCTAGCTTCTTCCTTTAGCAGTGAATCACTGTCCGTCGTCGCAGTGGACCTCCGACAACGCAGCGCATCACCCTCCCTCCCACTTCGTCTCTTTTCCCTCGAAACGTTGAAGCGTCGCGCGCGACGACGCAACGGTCTAATGGGGCATGTCATAAAAAATATATGGAAAACGACGCGGCGACGACGCAACGCAGCGCAACGCACTAATGGGGCTTCCTCTTACAGCTCTGAGGGCTCCCCTACTTTGAGCGAATTATTTATACAACATAGTGACTGGCAATTATTGTGTACCTAGTGTGAACGGACAAAATTAAAAATGCCATCATTATTATTCTAACCCATTATTGTCTCACAGCTCGAATAGGGTTTCCTATAATTACGTCAGGAGTATAAATCTGCTGCCCAAGTAAGGATTGCAAGGCTTCACATACTTTTCAGGAATATTATGGACAACTATTTAGATGTGCAAGTTTCTTCATGATATTTTCCTTCACCTAATCGATTGCTAATAATGTCTAATATGCTCATCATTTTTAAATTAGATGTACTTGCAAAATTCGAACTCAGGCCCAAGTGCGAGATCAACTTTCGGCCCACAAAGCTATCACTGCTATATGATATAATCCATGGTAGTGCAATTTTGCACACCTATATTGCAAAATTTTTAATTTTCAATTTTTGATCAGGTGCTTCAAACTTTCTAACACCTTCAAGAATAATGCCAAACCCTACAGAGGCGTCATCATCTACTATTAGAAATACTCAAGTAAATATCTTCAAATGTATACAATGATTAAATATTTAAGGCTCAGCTATGCTCACTTAAAATGCCATTATGTGAATTCAAACAATCCTAGTACATATAGCCTAAACTTAATATTATTCTTTTGATGTAATTAATATGTATGATGCTAGATTTACAAATGGTAATGGATCGGGTTTCAGTTTACTTTTTAGAAACTTGTTACATTACATTGACATACACTGCTTATAGTTTGATAGTTTACCTCAATTGTGAGGCCGAGTTAAAGACTCCTGGTGTAATTAGAGTCAAGTAGGTAACAGGCTGCAGGTCTAGTTTTAACAGTAGAATGACATTAGCAAAAATTATTTAACAAGATCTTATTTGTTCGCTAAACATTTAATTTTTACCAACAAGAAGGGTTTTTAAGGCCTACAGTATAAGAAACCTTATATCCATATAAGATTACCTAAACATATAACATATTAGTTTTATATTATAAGTACCAAACTGCAAACTATTCGGGTGGACTCATATTACCTTGGTAAATGGATCATCGGTCATACATATGTCATTGTTAATAGCCGAAAAACAAGCAGGTGAGCCACCTCATAGTAATTGGCACTGTGGCCCATGGACATCAGCAAGGCCAAAGGTATCACTGATATGTTGTCACAAAGGAAATGAGAAGAAGGTAAGTAAAGAGAAAAAGGACCTGACTCTCAATCACCAGCTAGAACACAACAAGTCATTTAAAAGAATACATAAATGAAATTAATGATTGAAAACAAAAATTGTACATTGTGTGGCTCATTTGTGAAAATAGCTTGTGAATTTTAATAGATCAAAAAACTTTATATTCATTACTTATAACATTAATTTAACTTTTTATATTGCTAAGTAATATTCTATAGTATCTGTAATCTTGTATATAATCTATAATTGTAACATAAAATGTTGCTACAAACATTAGCTTACTTTGAAGCAAAATAAACAAAGTCAAACAACAATAAATAACCAAACACTCACCAAACTTGTTATCATTTGTCAGGCAAGAACACAAATTTATAAATGAAATTCAACTTTAAAACACTGTATTTCAATTAGAAATTAAATTTATTAGCCTGCCATGAATACCAAAATATTTATATTTATTTGTTTATTTATTTACGAGAAACATCCAAGGCAGTGGTATGATCATTACGTCTACGCGCGAGTTCACAGCTGACTTGAACAGGGTGAAATGAACTGAAGCGACTGAAGGCGCACGCTGAACTATATGAAGCTTCACTCCGATTCCGAATTTAAAAATCGATAGAATCACAGATCTGCAAATCGAGATCAACAGGTGGCTCGAAACGTAGTGTTTTAGCACTTGCCGCCTTTTTCGCTGTACTTACTTTTTCCACAATCGTCGAATTCAACCCCAGAAGCATTTTCTCCGTCTCTATCTCACGTCTTTTCACTGCGATTAGCCTTTCTAAATCTACAGTCGATAACATTGTCTACGCTGCGAAAGTTCTGCTCACTTTCATATGATGGCACCAAATGTAACTATAAATTATCACATACTCCGTAATACCTACTTCTTGTACTCAGAAAGTAAACAATACTTTTATCATTTCAATATACTGATGATACAGTAAAAATTAGATTGAACTGTAAGTGTATTTGTACACAAACATAAAAGCCGTTACAACAAAACAAAGCATTTAAAATTGAAACGACAAAATTGACAGCATCAAATACACAGGAATAGGATAGTGTCAGTCACATGTCATACTGAGTAAAATTGTTGCTTACAGAAAAAAAAGGTCGGCCCATTAAAAACGTCAGGTTATGGCACTCAATACAAGTCAACAGGCTGACGGATTTAGGGTGTTCATGGCTGATCATCCTGAGAAATAGCTTACAGTCTGGCGAAGGAGCAAGGTTCATACGGTTACCTAACAAATCTGACGATGAGGGAGGCACATCACGTAACATAACAACGGCAAAACGACTATTTCAGATCATAATTAAATAATTTGAAGATAATTATTGTTGTGTGCCATTAAAAAACATCGTTGGATTCGGCTCAGACTTTTGTAATACGATGATGGGTTATAACATAATAATAACAATTCGGTCTCAACGAGATTTAGTCAATTGTGTCTAGGAATAATCGTATTAAAGTGTATTTGTCATTCATTACATTCATGCATGAGCGAGGCTTGCAAATAACTGACAATCAAATCAGAGTGTGACTCCCAACATCTATAATCACTTCAAAGCAGCAAAGTCCTCAAAACTCTTGAAACTCAGCAAATGACCAATGGTGGCATTTTTCAACAAATACCAACTACATCCAACAAAACGAGACGTATGTGTTAGACGTTAACAATCCCGCAGATGTATTTTGGCATCGCAAATCAAAAATCAAATGTAACCACCATTTTTTTAATATGGCGCGCTTCTTCATGCTGGGTATGTTATTCCTTCCTCATTGTAAGCGTATTTTTAGTGACATTAGCATTACTGACTTGAAAACGAAGAAAATAAATCAATTGTCCACAAAATCTATTGCTGGGAACCTCTTTACTCAGCAAGTTATCAAGATGAATGGTAAAAACTACTACTTGGTTTCAATGTTTAAGTTAATATTAAATAATTTTGTTATAATAATTTATAGTAAAAGAAAGTTTACCGTATTTTTATTTTTTTGTTTGTGGTAATGGGAATATACTGCCATATACCGTATTTTTAGATTAGTAACACCATTATTTTGACAGAAGGATGTATGATCCTGATTTTTAGTGAATTGTAGTAATCTTGTATCATTTATGAATTATTCAAGGTGATGGGATTTTTCATAGCTAACCGGTTCACTATTGATTATACCGTAGTTACGGTAATATATTTTATAAATATTTTCAGAACTCATATGTCTTATACTTTTTTGTAGAATCTCTTGGAAGTTCCACAAAACATTTATATTTTATGCTAATCCTTTGTTGAGAACTAGTGGACCTAGTGGTAACGGTTACAAGCCAAAATCACACAGTGATCGAGTTTAAGAATTCGGAGACTCTGCTCCGTAACCGAAACTGTCCGATATTCGAAACCTTAACAGAATACGAAGAAAAAAATTCAAGTGTTTTCAGTTAGAAGCAGAATCTGAATTAAACACGTCATGACAGGTTATCACATTTATGGGTTATCGCCGGCCGAACACTAGCCGTGTCGTTTCCATTTTTAGACAGTTCTTATTTTTTAATTTTTTAAGGCTATTATTTTTTTCTATTATTACAATACCAAATGATACCAAGAATTAAAGTTTAACTGTTATCTTCTAA
This sequence comes from Agathymus mariae mariae, assembly GCA_018251895.1. Taxonomy (NCBI): domain Eukaryota; kingdom Metazoa; phylum Arthropoda; class Insecta; order Lepidoptera; family Hesperiidae; genus Agathymus; species Agathymus mariae. The sequence continues at coordinate 8,941 of DWPT01006035.1, forward strand.
ACACATTATATTTTTCTCAAGTCCTAAATCGTCTAATATCTGTAAGTGAAATTAACTGAAACAATCGGATTATCTGAAATAATTTCCAACTCCATAACTGAAACTGTTATAATATTATTTCTAAATCCATATGCCATATCCCTAGTATTGATAGTAGTATATATAGTATTGATTAATTTAAGTAGCATATTGGAACAACTTTATTTTTGTGCGCAGTTTGCAGTGAAGACAGTAATCCAGATGTCTGTGTATATGTGTACAATAAACGAAGACTAATATTCAAATCATGGACAAAGATTATAATGACAAAATTGCTGAACTAAAAAGTTTAATTAAAAGTTACCCAGATTTCCCTAAGAAGGGCATTATTTTCTGGTAAGTGTTTTTGAACTGACAAACATTATATCATCACACACCAAAGTCATACAGCCTGTGTAACAGTGCTATGTTCAAATTCAAAATCATTTAATCATGTAGGTATTTTGTAAATACACTTATGCACGTAATTTTTTATTCTACTACCGTTTTGGAAACCATATTAAATATACTGTAAAAAAAGAAGTGACTCACTTCTTTTTTTTAAGGATTATTTCAGTATTGTCACATTTTCAGGGACATTTTCTCAGCCATTTCTACCAGCAGTGGTTGCAAGCTGGTCCATAACTTGTTGGTTCAGACTGTTAAGAATAATTTCCCTGATATTGAAGCTGTTGTCGGCTTGGATGCCAGAGGATTCCTGTTTGGTTTCGCATTGGCAAATGAACTGGGAGTTGGATTCTTGCCCATAAGGAAGAAGGGGAAATTGCCAGGAAATGTAATAACATGTAAATGTGACAAGGAGTATGGAACAGTAAGTGAAACTCTTGTGTGATATCTATTTATAAATCACAATAACTCTGCTGTAATTAAAAAATAAATAGGAAGAAGTTGTATTTATCCAAAAAATTAATTGAAGGAGTCTTCAGTGTACTGTTCTTTCTGCTACAAAAATTCTTCCAAGTACCAATGGATAAGATGTTTAGGGCTATCCTAATGTTAGAAGTATAAATGTCACTATGAAATCTGAAGATAAAACCAGGACTGCGTTGAATAAGTGCTTTGAAGCACAGAACTGAATAAACTGAATAAACCTGAAATTTTATCTTTATTGGCCAACTATTTAAGTTTCTAAAGTCCTAAAACCAGTGTCTAAAGTTGCATACCTAGGTTGATTTCTGACAATTAATACAGGTTAATCGGCTCTAAGCAAAAATGACAATGAATTTATTAAAAGTTACAATATGATTTAATACACCTTTTTTAACCTCAATAACAAGCAATCAGAAATGCCACTTAATGGTAAATAGTAACAGTTGCCCATAAACCCATGCAACACTTAGCCAAGTCTTCACAGACTTCTGTTGTTGGTGAGGATGGAAGCAGGAACTCTCTTGTTACTAATTTGTTGACACTACAACTGAAACATATTAAAAACATGGCAGAAGCTAGAAGGATTATGGTAGATAGGCAGATAAAAATAAAAAAGTAAGCACAAGTATCGTTGAGATTAATCTATGTGATACATAGCCCAGCATTGCCTTGTTTATTGTACAGCAGGATGTACCATAGTTGTAGCGCTTGGCTTGGATTCAAAGTTGGATATAGATCCTTATAATGGTATCAATTTGAGTGCAAGAAATCAAATCATAATTTTTGATAAACAATACATTTATATTATAATCTAATAGACGATCCTATGTCTCAGTTGGTAGTGAACAGATACTAGTGACAGATTTATTAGAATCCTAGGTTTTTGTTGTTTGCAATGTATAAGGAATTCTAATGCACAAATAATGAGAGTATTTATTTAATATTTTTTTAAATACCATTTCACATAGTCATAAAATTGATCATTGTTGTTGTGTTTTGTTGCTAGTGACTCTACTATCTTCTAACATTCAAGAAGCAATTAATTTATTGGAAAACTTTATTATAATTCCAGGATATCTTGGAAATACAGAAGAATGCGACTCGTCCAGGTCTAAAGTGTCTGATAGTAGATGACCTGTTAGCTACTGGTGGTACAATTGCAGCTACAATTGAACTCCTGCTTGGCTGTAAGACAGATGTGGTCGGATGCATTATCATCATGGAAATTTTATCGCTCAATGGAAGAAAACACATTCAAGTACCAATACATTCCTTGATACAGTATGACTAATTAGTTTTTATATTCAAACATATCTTTTTAAAGGTTACTCAATTATTAGAATATTGAGGTTATTATAATATTGACTATACAAATGACATTTAAACAATATTTGATAGTAGTGTTTTGTAACATAATTTTTCTTTAATCACAATAATTATGATGTGGTAAAAGGAGGAGGCTCCGAGGTGCACTGCCTGTTAAAACAAAAGTTGTTGGGTGAATCCAAATAGCTCAGGACTAAGAGTGACACATCTTAGGTCGAGGCCATGTATAGCAGTAAACTTTAAAAAATTATGGATGCATTTTATTTCTATTAAGATATTCATAAATGTTTACACTTTTATTATGGTATGAGATATATAAATGTATTGTTTATCTTAGGGATTTAGTTCCCTAGCATCGTAATAATTATGTTTATTTGTTTCAACAGATAACAGACCCAAATGTAATTCATTACTCAACTTAGTGAGAATACTTATTTATTTTATTTATTATGGTTTTGTTTTAATACTATATGGTAGGAATTATGTTATTTTATGTATATAAACTTTTATCAAATGTTACGGATACTCCTAACCTAATTCCTAACCTGCTAAAACCGTTGAGACGCCACTGTTTCTAGACCTCCT
>DWPT01006036.1:0-11760 GCA_018251895.1 Agathymus mariae mariae
GGGTGGTAGCTAGCCAGGCAGGCTTCACGGAAAGATAATAATAACAATAATAATATTAACGACTTAATAATAATATTAATAATATACTTTTTACCCGAAGCCCTACCACCAGGCTGGCTTCTGTCGCCTCTTACGACACCCTGTTCTGCCAGCATGGGATTGGGGGGAGTATTCCAGGCCGCCCCAATACGGCCAATTTCATGTGTGGCTGTGCCACCGTAGGGTTTGTTAACAAGGATTAGTGATGTGCATCATCTGTATGTATAAAAAAACTGAAGGTCTGGAGTAGCTGTTTTGGAAGCCAGCCAAAAAGACTAGCCAAACCATTAGAGATACTAAAACGCCACCATAACAAAACTTCTTCGATGTCATTAGTGTTTTCTGCAGAAATATCCATGTCGAAAGGCAAAAGTATCTAGTCGCAATCTATCAGATCAGCCCAACTCCGAAAGTATACCCTAAAATTAGAATTATGTAAATATCGTGATGCGCACTTCAAAAGACTGGAACAACCTGTCCGCGTTATTATTTTCACCTACTTATGATGAAGGAGTCTTCAAGAAAAGAGTGAACAGAATACAATTTAGTGCGTTCAACATCTTAGGTTTCATCACAACTTACCATCAGGTAGGATTGTGTCAAGCATTAACTTATGTAAAAAAAAGAATTGTTGATTTTGAACTAGTATTGCACATCTCAAGCTGATATTCTTTCATTGCGTTTTCATCGTTACATCGCACCGCTCACTGAAGAATTAAGATTTACTCACATCGACTGTGTTCGTGGCAATCTTACATGGTCCGATTTTTATTATAAGAATTATCGAACGAGCATCCTTCTAACGCATTGCCGAAGCATTGTGATATAAAGTTCTTCTATTTTTCACATAGCGAAGAGCAACCCACCCTGGGTTGCTTTACCTAAAAAAAATGAACAACAATTGCTTCGGATGTAGATTCTATTTGTAAATGTCAGACGTAGGTTTTATAGTAATATGTTTCGTCATTTAATTTAGTTAAATCTTTGTGTACGCACGCACGTATTTAAGGGAAGATTAATTTATCATACAAATAAAGTTAAGAAAATATTTTTTATATCACATCCAGGGAAGCGACTACTTTTTTTTAAAACCTATGTTTTCTGGTAACTTAGCCTTCAGTGGCCATATTTACTCTCATTATTTATTCATAATAGTTACACGACAAGGCCATGACATCACATTTATCAACTTCATTCTAAACCTAGTACCAGCGCTGAATAGAGCAAAAATAAACTGATGTGAGCTTCCATTTGTTTAGACGCGCTTTAAAATTGGCCAAGCGCGAGACAAATCGCGCAATGTTTCCTTTTTATAATAAAATCAGCCAAAGGAGATACATTATCATGAGTGTTTACTATACTTATTACAATGCTTTGATAATAATATTTTATTCACATTAAATTTCGGTATATTTCAAGCGGAGAGCCCTGGTTCCCGGAAAAGCCTGAGCTGTAGCCTGGAGGCAGTTATTTCCAATTGTGTGTGTCAGATTTTTTAATTTGGAAGAACATATATACCTATAAGCAATTATGTATATGTACAAACATTAGTAGAAGATTTCAGAAATCTCCGGCCGCATAATGAAAAGTCGCCATATATATAAACACGACGTACAGGTAAATTCACGTTAAAAAACTTGCCTGTCTAATTTCGGTATCAGAAACACCAGTCTAAACACGGCTTTAGTTTGCCATACACTAACAACAAATTGTAAACGACACGACTCACGAAGACTTTAAAATATGTCAGGGTTACCGTCTACCTTTCAGTTGAATGAAATTCTTTGCACATATTTACTCAAAGTCAACGTTAAATTTGCTACGGGGTACACGGTAAAAATGCTTTGTGGAATACCCGCATCTCATGCTACGAAATGAATCAAGTAGAGCTTGGGTTCTGGCATGTCGTTGGTTATGAATCCATGTCATACGTTAAGGTTCGTATTTCAATGTTATATCTCGCCCTGTATTGTATACCTAGATGATTGATTAAAATTGATTTTAAAATATTTTCCATTTTTAAACGCGAACTTGAAGACAATATAATGTCCTTACTTAAATGGACTGGTTAATTCTAGTGACCTCAATCTTCTCACAAAATTAACTTGTTGTTATCGTTTCAAACAATCATTCTGGTTCGACAATTCAAACCAGCATTCGTCAGCTATTATAATAAAAAAATCACTTCAGAGCGGTGTTGGGAAATAGGCTATTTAGTCATTCACCCACACGTCCTAGCAGCTACACAAGGAGACAGAGTCAGAGAGAGAGATAATCATTCGGTGAGATTTACTCTGATCAATGATACCAAGTAAGTAATAGAAAAGGTGCAATTGCCATTGAAAATTAGCTTCACATGAGAGTTTACTCAATGTCTATTCAGAGTCACATTTCAGTAATATTCTACTAAAAAAAAAAGTGTATATTCTTCGTTCGTTTGCACAATTCGAATTATATCCGTTATATTCGTGTATGGAACGGGATTTATGTGTATTGTTTAATATTTACGCGAGTGAACTTGAAACAACACATCCGGAATTCAATAAATAAATGAATTTTATTTTTTGGCGCCGGGCATTTTTAGTAAGAGTAAACAAATTCCCAAGTTCATATTTTATTCATTGGAATGGTTTTGTATCTTATATTTTGTTTATGGTATTATAAGATAGAAAATGGGCTACGTGTTGGTCAGTAGTGAACATTACTAAATTTATATACATATGATACATATCTATTTAATAAATATTGTAATCAAATAAAATTAATCATCAAGCATTAGCTAAGTAGAAAACTGTGATGCGTTTTTTAAATACCTACGAGAACAGTGTTTCAGAATCTCTTATAGTAGAAGTAAGCGAGTTGCACAACCTAAATTCCTGAGCTGAAAAGGAATGGGCATAATAGCTGGACTTATGAGAATCAAACTTAAGAAGTGTTTTTAAGTATGACCTCCATGATACGCTGATGATCTTCCAGATGAATCAGCATCAGACAAAGATCATATTGGAGATACAAGAGTCGAGTGTTCCCGTGAAGTCGAATAGGGAGCCACTTGAGATGCTTGCGAAATGGAGATATAAGATCAAACTTTTGAATCCGAATATAAAGCGAACACACACATTTTGCAAGCGTTCAAAATAATAACTCTTTAGTGACATCCAAAAATTGGATGAGATGACATTAGTTGTCGAGTTAATGATAGACCAACATAATAATAAAGGGGATAAGGTCACCAACCCGACGACCGCACGCCGCTTCATCACACATAACAAAGGAAAACCACTAAATCACACTAAAAATAATATTTACGCAAACACTAAATAGTAGCTTTCCGATGTAACTGGTAACAAAATCAAACAACTTAAAACACGGTTGAATTATAAAAATCCGTTTAGGAGTTGCATATTTTGGTCCCAAGACATATCATCAAACCTTGAGATGATCAATAATAGTTAATGCAATGTTAATTTGGCTAAAAACACCCATTTTCTTTAGAGCAAATTTCTTTCAAAACGGCTGAAATGTTGCTATCCGTTGAGAAGATCTACGCTTTATGTTCATGTTCAAAGAGGAGTACGTCCGAGCCATCCTTTGTACACTAAAAAAGAAATATCAAAGTTGATACTCGAATGATGGAGTTATGGTAGGACGTGACAATTTAAATGCTTGCATATCAACATAGAACCTCCTTCGTTTTTTAAATTGGTTAAAAACTCAATGTTAATGTTACCGATAGCAAATAGTAGTCGACAATACGAGTAAAATAAAAAGGACTCGCTGGCGACCAAAATAAATGGGCGCTCTATTTGATCTATTCGTTTTGGCTGCGTTTGTATTATTGGCTAACAACACGAAGAATGTTCAACCAGTGTGGTGAATATATATCTCTTCAACTAACTATAACACCAAAATTATCGTGCGAAAATGTGTTCAATCTATACGTGCAAGCAACATTACTCTAAAGTAGTTTAAAAATCGAGCAATATTTTTACAGATAAAATATCTGGGTATAGTTCCTTTAACGCTACAAAATATTTTATTTCATGGTTAAAAATTACCAGCTGCGTTGCACCCGAAACGAAACAGTAACAAAAATATATGACCAATATCACAGCAGGCGGTAAATGAACAAATTACCTTGTGGTTGTTATATCTACATTGTTACATTTATATACGCCGCTTGGTCCGGTTTTTGAAGTCACTGAACTAGAGGTTCCATTAGCAGTATATAAATTATGTCTTTTATTAAGGAACAGGAAAATTGCGAGTAAAAGATATCATTCACTATTTTTTATCAAGTTACTTGATAAAAGTTTGTTTTCTTCGTAACTTTGATGTGGAATACAAGTGATGATATGGTTCTGCTAAGTTCAAACACAAACATATAAATTTTTTCAAAGATCTAAAAAACGTCTTGAAGAAAATTAGTATAAGGGAAGAGTATGTCATTGCGCGATTGATAAGCTATATATGGTACTAATAATTAATATAAAAAATAATTACCAATTCGAAAGTACCATCATTATCCGGGCCGCGGAGGTAAGGTAAGGAGGTCTAGGGATTGTACTTGATAATAAGATGACTTTCAACGCACTCTTAAAATTACATCATACCAATGCTTACGCATGCTCGGCCTTGCACTTAGAACAAGTAACGATCGCACAAATAGCTCAACCCTCTCACTGTTAAATAGTTAACGCGTATGTTAGGTCCATATATGAGTATGGTTTGATCATTTGGAACCCGCAATATAAGACACAGAGAGCAAAGCTGGATAAATTTTCAATGTTTTTGTTATAAATCATAAATATATATATATATAATTCAGTACCTTTTACAACAACCCTCACGAATAGACGAACAGAGAGAGATTAATTTTTCTTATATGAAATTTTAAACGATTCAGTAGATTCCTCGGATTAACTTGCAGACTAACGTGTGTCGTAAGTCGTTGTTCTATACTCCTCTCACAAACAAAGGACGCCAGCAACAATTTACTATACCGCTCTCGTAACTTGTAAAATCATAATCTTCACTTGATGTCCAGTTAGTTGTCTTTGTTGATTATAATATTTTTTGTGTTTTTCTGTATTGTATCTAGTATTTTTGTTGATTCTCGCTTAAAATAGCTTAATTTAACACTGTTAAAAATATCAATGAACACTTTATTTGTGTGTGTTTCTACTCTGTTGTATCTATAAGTATAAAAGGTCATTGTTTGTTTCCCAATTAATTAAAAATAAAAATGTGTAAAGTGAAAATTATCTTAATAATGTGACGCTTTAATGATTTCAGAAAATCGGTAATAAGTCATATTATTAAAATCGCAGCATATTTAAAACATTATTGCGCCTATGTTTTTACTACATTGATACAAGACTTTATGAAACCTTGACTTTATCCTTATTCCAAAGACTTCTATGAAGCAAAATCCTACAAAAAAGAATAACTAAACTAATTAGAGCAACAACGAAGACAAACGTGATATAAAAGCTAAGTTGTTTGTAATTTTCTATTATTAAATAATATTTTCCATATAATTATTTCCTAAAATATAAGTATCTGACGTTAATAATGGTAATAATTGTAGCATTTGACGACCCCATAGCCCAGTTGGTTGTGACAGTGACTGCCGAACGAGGGGTCCCGGGTTCAATTCTTTGTTCTCGTGTCATGGGTTTTTGTAATGTCATATTTGTGTATGTTCATGCCACTCGCAGCACAGGGAATCTTGTGCGAGGGTGTGAGTGTGAAAACGTTTATATTTTTTTATAGATTAAAAATTCGTTACCAACGAATGTTTATTGAGAAATAGGGTACACCTCATCAAATTCATAAAAATGTTGTTGTTAAACGTGTTGTATATTGAAATATGCTTTTTATTTATAATTCAGCAAAATTAAGCATTGCAGATTACTCTTTGAGTCGAAATTTCCGCATTTAAGAGCTCCAATAAATCCAGCAAATGCGGTAAAGCTGAAACGGAAGCTCGCTTGTCCTCAAAAGCTTTCTCGGATTAATTCGACTGGCAGATTCAGTAATTTTTATTGCAACTAACAATAGTAGTTCCAATGTTGGTATCTGTAAAAGTGTGTTTTATGCGACACGATATTATTATTGCCAGCCAGACTATTATTAAAGTACCAACTATTATTATTACAATTTTAGAGATTAGAGAATAGATTAGATTATCATGATGGAATATTTAGATAACAAAGCTCCTTGGCAATGACTGCATGTTTTTATGTTTTTCTCTCAGACTCCATACTCTTTTTTAATTATTCGTACTAAAGTAATAGTGTAGCCACGATTATTAAAATGTAGTTACATGACACAAACTCCATTCAACCTTGTGCCCAATCTTCGACTTCCCTTGATCGCGGTGCAGCCTGAGCGAAATAGGTCTCATCGAAAGCTAGTGAGAAACTACTGTGTTTATCTTCGTACGACATATATTCTCAAAAATCCTTACTGTTTTCGTTCTTTGCTATTCCGCAGCAAACACTAATGACAAAAACGTAACTTTTAGTCTTAAGTATAATAATTGTAATGTCGGAAATCCGTGGCTTTCTATAATTATAACTTAACGCTTGACTCCAATCCCACCTGATGTGGCCATAGAACTGGCTCCAATACTCCATGTAACATAGAAAAATACTATTCACCCTTGACTTAAAATTATTCACTCTATATTTGGACAGAAAAACAGGCGTGTGCGTACTATTCGTGTCCAATACATAGGGTGTAAGATTAATAAAAACGTGGCATTTTGTCTTCCAATTAGTGCTGAGTGTTGCCCTAATTGAATTGGTCACTACCTCCTAATCTCAACAAAACCATTTATGATCTCTTGCTGGTCAGTCTGGAAATAAACTGACATATATTTCAAAGTACCACTTTTAGTTCCAAAATAAAATAATAATGTCATATAACGTAACTAGAGTGAAGTAATATCTTCACATAAAATGTTTCCGTTTTAAGTTAAAATATCCATTGTGAGAACTATGACAAAGTATTTATGTTTGTTGCCAACAATATCTTGAGAAGGTCATTGCCAAACTACAGCTGACCTTGCAGTGTTCTAGATAACCTAATGTATATCTTTATGTTACTGCTTTATAATAAAGCTTTTTGGCCCTGGGCTTTTAAAGTAATCATATACATTTTTACTTATTTTTATTTTTGGTTCTCACCCAAATTTGCTTAGTTTTTCAATAACCAACACTAGGGTTAGGTAGAAATCCTTATTGATACAGTTACTAATACGCAATTTATACATTGGAGCACGGAATTATTTATACAGGACTAGAGACCGCGCGGAGTGGCCGAGCCCCTCAATATTTTCTATGTACAAGGTTTGCTCCAGAACTAAACTTGGCAAACTATAATAAGTTTAGTAGAAAAATTACAAGCATTAGAAGTTACAAGGAAAATCACAATTGAATTACGTAGTTAAATTAAATAATTATAAAGGTGTTTATTGATAATCACCTGATTGCTGCGTATAATTTCAAATTAACCATTTTATCAAAAAAATACTGGCGGTCTTTTATCGGATTTAGTATTTACTTAATTTTAACACGATAAATGAAATTAAATGAAGTCATTTTAACATACCTGATTATTATATATGTGTTAATTTAGATCCGCTTAACCTTAAACCTGGTACTATGCCAATACATATTGCCCACGCACCTGGAAACAATTTGTAATGGAATTGCAAACCAAAAATAGAACCCACATATATTGTTCGTCACAAATATCTATGGCGAAGCCTAGCCCTGTGTACACATGTAAATCCAGCTGAATCTGATTATTTACGGACCCTTGCGATGCACTGTCGACGTACAGTAATAGGATCATTCACACACGACACATATTTATCTGTATTTCACGAAATTGGAGATAACAAGTTGTCGAGCCGCGCCTTACATTTCCGAGACAAGATTTTTTTTATTTAGATTTAGAAACAAAACTGACTTTCCGATTCTCCTGCCATAATAAAGCAATACTCATAGATGAATTCTCTAAAACGTCCAATCAAAGCGGATCTAATGAACGCGAATTTGTTCAGGTCCGTCAACGCCGTCTAGCAATTTAATTGAACAACTTTAAAACGAATAACATTTGCTTTAGCTGCACTATTGTACTTACGCTTCACAGAAGAACTCATTGATGCCTCGTCAAATACAGGTTTTTTTTTTTAATATTTTTTAACTATTTTTGAAACTACTGAAATTACTAGGTAATGTGTAATAACATAATTCTTAAAAAACCCAATAGATCAACTTTTTTAACTAGTAAAAAATTTAACAACATTGCTTAGAATGCATCAGTAACCACGTCAAGTCAAATTCACATTTTGGAGGATTTAAAATTATTGAACTTAGTATGCTGCAACATTTGAAGTTCTAATATTGGTTTCTGTTAGAGCCAGTATCCATATAAATATTTGTTCCACAGTAGAATTAGAAGAGATGTAAAACCACCAACCTGGTATTTAAATAATAGTACACAATACATAAAGCAGAAGTTTTCGTGATAAAAATTCTAGAAAATATCCTAATTAAATGACTAATAAACACGCCTTCTTCATAAAACGTTGGCAAATGATACTGAAATAAAGTAATAACAGACTTTTCGACGGCTAGAAAGTTTTGCAGGCAGGCGGTAGAGAGATTCTAAGTGGCAAGTGACCATTTAGGTCAATCTCGAGCGTCAAGTGCAATGTGTACTTTGATGTACAACCCTTTCAGAAAAGTGTACGTTTTCTGTGTAACGCGAATTGTGCTGAATGCAGGTTTATTTTTGTAAATGTATACCGGATATGTGCGTGCTTGTAAACCCACGATTTCCTTACATAGTAAGCTGTCAAGAAATCTTACGTGGTAAATACATGAGTTTTCAATGTAATATATACCTATTATATTGATTTTGTTTAATTCTAACAAAACCTCACTTCGCTTTAGGACACATCAAATCTTAAGACTCGTGTAGCCTCAAGAAATATCATTGTTAACTAAAGAAAAGATTTTCACTTTTATAAACTCTTTTAATGAACTAAAATTACATTAAATTGTGAGAAGCAGATCACGCATCGGTCTGCATCATAATCGAAGGTGACTGGACTGCCTTTATTAAGTACTCCGTGGCGTCACAGTTTCGTTATCAACATCCTCGCTAATAAATAGCACTGCGTCAAGAAAGTGCATGAATACAAAAGTTGAAAATATTCAGTTGCAAAAATTTATTAGGAAAATTCTCTCATTATTTATCACTTATTTAATTTTAACATTATTTTGTTTTACATGTTTTACATTAAATTTGATAGTAAACTTAACGTTCACTACGTGATTTCATCATTAAGTTAAAATGGTTAAGTGATCGAAGACCAGAAGGTGCAATTAATTACAAATGGTAAGAGATCGGACGTGGTTGGCGTTTGTAGGTATCCACGTTTGTTGGCTGCTATTTCCGGTTTTTGTCGTGTTCACGGACACTAGTCTACACAGACCAATATTATTACAGGAAGGCTGTATCCGCGTGTTTTTGTTCACCTCTCTCCAAATGAACCGCGATTTTAGTTAGGTTGTCAGCATGAGCCAGCGATTTTTTTGGAGTTAATTACTTGGCATTCATTGATAGGTGTTTTTGGGGTGTTGATTTAGTTCTCTTTACCACGATAAAAATTCAATCAATTACTACCGAAGGTATAATTTAACACCCGATACACGACCAGCTCATGGTATTACGAATAACGATAAGTGATCGCGTGGTGAAAACCATCAACGGTAATAATCATTAAGGTGTACATCAGGTAACCTGTGGGGTTGTTTAGCTACGATGCAATTGATAATAAACTCTAAATTTATAATCGCATTTTCCCCAAGTGATAGGAAGCGAATACCTACGATGAATACAATATACATAAACATAAACTTTTTTACACCGGTCTATTAAAGTGTGACTTACATTTAAAATAAATCCGTTGAGCCTTTTTTGTGCAATTGAGTAGCAAAGAGCCAAACATACAAACATCAATATTAATATTACAATAATGAGATTACCTGTAATTAAAAAAAAAATTACGATTTACATAGGTACTGACACATTTTTAAAAATATAATGTTACTTTAAGTATAACATAAAAAAATATTTCCCCTCACATACTCGCTCACAAGCGTAAGGTAACACAAGAACACAATGTTAAATAATAATTATTTTAAAAATAAGGAAAACATTTATTTCGCCATTATTAACAAAATGTTGAAACAATGCAGTATTATTACAAAAGTAAATAATAACTGTAAACAAAATAAAAATAAAGATACTCGGTATTGCAATACTCAGTAAATGACGTCGCAAACGGGTCGCTCTCACCGGATGTCACTGTTTCTCAGAACAAACGAACTACTCGCTAAGAACTTTTAGCTTCATTGTCATTTGTATTTCGTCTACAAAGACGACTACGTATTGTATTCAAACTATGTGATTATAAGCAATGTATTTTATCATCGGAACTATGTTTGCGAAAAGAGTGAGAAATATTGAGTTGAATTAATATTTTTTCGCCCTGTCTTACTATTCGCACTACAAACTTCATTGAAATGTTTATCGCAGTGTCCGACTTAAATCAATTACAAGAGTTAAGAACACCCGGATTCCGTATCGAGCAAGCTTCTGGAAAGTTAGTTAAATAAACTGTTTTTGGAGCGCAACGAGTGCTAATGTTTATGGATGGTATTTACGGACGCGTAAGTTTTGATCACATTGAAAATAGCATTAGTCGACGTGATATGTACAAATTTTTTACACGCTGACCTGTATGTATGATTGTGATGAAATATTTTAATCAAATTTACAGTTACTTCTAGACTATAGATTTTGACGTGAAACATCTATTGGCGCACCTTGGTTGTAAAACCGACTCATAGGATATTCAGGCAAAGATAATTTTGACGTCAAAGATCAGAATGGATATAGAAAAAAGTTTTCATTTCTTAATAATTTAACGGCCTAATTCAAATGTGCGTAGTCATCGAGCGAGAGAGGTGTCCAGTAGAGGTCCAGCGGTCACCCATTGGTTGAGCTGCTGTCGGATGTACGGTAGTGGTGGACGATGCTATAGTGTAATGTTATTTTGTATACACTTACGGCAAACAAGTACAGCTCCAACATAAGCCATGACGGCAAACGGCACATCGCTCTGTCGTTCGAATAAAAAATCATTTAGGTATTCTCTAAATATACTTATGCCCGTAATTGTTTGCTCCTACTACCGTTTCGAAAAGGTGCGTTAACATTGAGGAGATGAATCGGCGAAAGAAACTCCTCAGCACATCTTTTAAACAACACAAAATAATTACAAAAGGTTAAACCCGTGCAGAACCGGTTTCGACACTATTATTTCCAGGCATCCTTGTCATTATTATATTCATCTCTACTATAATATCCTTTGACTGTAACCTATATTTAAAGGCAACTCACGTATCAACTTAAGAACCTTAACCTTAGGTTTCGAAAAGGTACTTAGAAACCTCTCCCTGTGCGATAGATCAATTTTGGAACTTTTAGTTATCAGCAACACGAGTGATTCAGCAATTGACTATTACTCTGTATCATCATCATCAGCCGAAAGACGTCCACTGCTGGACATAGGGCTCCCCCATAGAACGCCATTTAGAACGGCTACTTGCCTCCTGCATCCAACGGTTCCCTGCG
>DWPT01006037.1:0-11759 GCA_018251895.1 Agathymus mariae mariae
GATGCATTGGTCATTCCACAACACGGGGAATCCTAGTGGGACCAACGTGAAACCTATTGTATTTTGTCTACATGTACTTAAATATAAATAAATAAATAAAAAAAAAACTACTATCAACCAACAAGCATAGGGGTTTCGTCGGAGCCCATACACTATATATATTATTATATAGTTTTTTTCGGGGCTATATCGCACTATACTATCGATACCCACTTGTAGATTGTAGCCACTAACAATCATGCCTGTCTTTGATTGCGAACAACAACTAACAGTCATCTGCGAATAGCAGCCACGGGCCATATTTAACGAGTTCCGGCATATCATTAATAATAATTAAGAATTTGACAGGCCTCACGCTGGCTCATTCACGATTTTCGTTCTGATTCCGTTCCAGATTTTATCCCATTGAAGTATATGTTTTGCTGACGATTTTCGATGTAACTTACAAAGAAATGTAAATGATGTGGCGGGTATTATACGGTATTCATAAGCAACATGACGTAATCGACAGAGTCAAATGTTTTATTTAAACCGAAGTAGGTACCTACCTGCATGCAATCGGTGATTATATATTTAGTAATAAAATAAATGACTTATTTCTTGTGCCCACGGGACAGATTAGCAGTGTATCTATTATATTATACATATACATTACAGTTGTCACTAGTATCTAATGTTAAGTTGCTACAAGTCCACAGTGGAGACACCTCCATTCGGTTTTCATCACGCTGTTCCAATGTCGAGAAAGAAAACGGATTTGAATGTTGGAAGTTCTTAATGACAATTATCAACGAACAGTGGGCAGCGTACTGCTAGTTTCATGTACTAAGTAACGATGGTAGTACTATTAGATTGTGTTCAATCAAGTCAAAACGTTTATATTTGCAATTATTACTTCAGATGTCGACCGGGCTGGCGCGGCGAGCTATGCGCGCAGTGCCAGCCGTACCCCGGCTGCAAGCACGGCTACTGCAACGGCTCCTCCTGGGACTGCACCTGCGACACCAACTGGGGAGGCATCCTCTGTGACCAAGGTACGATCGAACATTTTACGGCGATCCACAACCTTTTGTACTAAATTAGGTCCCATGTAAAATTATTTATTACAATTTATTTATCTCTTCAATATGTAACACTTTTCAAAGGCTGTGGTAGACATTCTTACAGGTTAATCTGATAACGAACTGACAACGAACATTCGTTTTTACTCTTTCCCTGGTATCGACATTAAGAAAGTAAGAAATACATTTATTCGCGACTTGTACGACAACACACGTAAACAACAATCTCAAATAGCAGTAAAAAAAATTAAATATTAAAACAGACTTACGACAAAGGAAGTGAAAAAAAAAACAAAAAAAAATACAAATTTAATTATAATTATTATGCTAAATCAATGCCTGTGTTATTCATATAATACTAGAAGGGATTCTCTTGTTGTTCGACCTATAATGAGTAGCAAAACCAATTAGCGCCATCTATTGTTACCAAGGCATAATATTAACATTTAGTATTAAGAATTTAATTGTATTGGTTGACATTGATTTCTATTAGGTTGTTTATAAAATAATGTATCAGTCAGCGTATAGAGGACGCTATAAAAATTTGTATTTAAAAACTGAATCACGGTTACAACTGTTACTTGGAAATTGTATAAGAACCGTGGTTCAAGTAGTCGTGGTGAACACAAGTAGACAAGTTAATCCGTGTCGTGTCTATAGTAGTAAGGGGTGTTAATAAAGTATGTAGTGAATAGTGCTACTACAGGGTTTCGTTTATTTGTGGAAGCGACCACCCCTTGTGTTCCAGTGCGGGGTTAAACACTTGTTGGGGGTTAGAATTCGTGATTTTATTATTATGCTATTGAGAAGTGATATAAATTACTGTAATTGATAAACCTATTTAAATTCTGATAAATTATAAAAAAATAATGAAATAGTGCTTCGCGCGTTGCGTTTGATCGCTTTTATTGGACTGCTATTAGATTTTACCGCATCTTTCTGGTCAGATTTAGTCCGCCAGCTACATGCTACGTGTTGCGCGCTGCCGAGATAGGTTTTCGGTGGTAAATTTCAGGTTAAAAGTTCATTAATTTTGAGTACAAAATATTTTCCGAAACTAGATTGTTTACGCGAGAAACATTTACTTTTTAAAATACATGGTCTAATAAAGTCTGTATGTGGCACGCTCCAATCCAATTGGGTTCTACCTAAAACTGATGTATAGCCATAGCCACGTAAATTATGTTTGAAAATTTCTTAGTAGCTATTCTTGGGAAAACATTCCTTAGAGTTCAAATAATCCAATTTGATTACGAATACCCGTGTGGGATACCGACGTTCAAGGCACGTCAGACCTAAGTTTTTTGTATTTCTGATCGACTAGATCTCAACTATTGCGGCACCCACGAGCCGTGCCAGCATGGTGGTACCTGCGAGAATACCGCGCCTGATCAGTACCTTTGCACCTGCGCGGAGGGCTTCTCGGGCGTGGACTGCGAACGCGTGGATAATCCGTGTGCGCCGCAACCGTGCGCTCACGGTGCGTGCGCGCTGGCGAGCGCGCCGCCGGGATTCTCGTGCACGTGTGAGCCTGGTTGGAGCGGAGCCCTATGCGACAACGACGTCGATGACTGCGCCTCCGCACCATGCCGCAACGGCGCCACCTGCCATGACCGTCTCGATGCCTTCACTTGCGACTGCCCGCACGGCTGGACTGGACCCACCTGCGCCGATGGTACCCGTCTACACGTTGATCATCACATAAGCTGTGATGAGAGATTATATAAACATATTTATATTACGTTTACTACATATTTATATGTATTATGTATGTAACGTTTGTTAACACGTTGCTACTCGATATGCCACACTTCCGTCATGTTCACATACAATTTTTATACTAACTGTCCGAGTCGATATTTGTAGCGGCCTGAATAAACATATAGACGATTTCGTTCTATTTCAAGTCACAAATAATATCTATTATCATACTACATAATAATCAAATTTTAGTAATTAAAATTATCATAATATTTATTATCATATAATTAATATCGCTCTATCATAAACAGATGTGGACGAATGTGCGGAAAGCAGTGAGAGTGGTGCGAAGTTTGCGGTGGGCGCGGGTGGTGCAGGTGGTACGGGGGGTGCTGAGGGGACGCTCGGGCCGTGCGTTAATGCGGCGGCATGCAACAACACCGTCGGCAGCTACTCGTGCACCTGCATCGCGGGCTGGGCCGGGCGCGACTGCGAGCTCAACGTGGACGATTGCACAGGTCAATGTCTCAACGGCGCAACATGCATCGATCTCGTGAATGACTTCCACTGCGCGTGCGCGGCGGGATACGCGGGCCGCACGTGCGCGCGCGACGTGGACGACTGCGCACCGCGACCCTGCCGCAACGGCGGCGAGTGCGTCGACCTACTCGACGCATACCGCTGCATTTGCCCCGTCGGCTTCTCCGGCACTGATTGTGAGGTAAGTTTCACTATTCCTCAGATATACATGGAGCTTTTTATATAAAAAAATAACTATATTTTCCTCATGAAACTAAACGCTTCTTAATTTTTTAGTCTCGCCTGCAATGGGTGTTCAAAGCTTATATAATTTTAATGTAATGAACATGCACGCGTCATTTCATTAAAATATTAACACATCAGCCGTGTCCTAACTCAACTAGCGGTGAACAAATATCATCATCATCACCATCACATCCCATCATGGCTACGAAGAAGAACATGTCATAACTCTTACTCCTGTCTATTCTTATTATCCTCTCTTATTCATAACTAAATTGTTATAATGTGGTAAATAACCGATCTTTGTCTTTTATTGTCAACTAGATACTTCTCTCGCTGCACTAACCGTTACTAACAACACTTCTGCTGTTTTAGCTTACCTCCTGCTATGGACGCTACTGTCGGGTGAGTTCTAACTAGAGCCATGCTCGAATAACGGATTCCATTTATTATTCAATGTTTAAACATGGTATATGAAATAATGTAAAGTGTTACACATAACGAAGGTTCGTACAAACTCCCTTACTCGCAAGTGCGTGCGCGGTCTTACGTCAACAGTGGGCCACCGTATGGTGAGAGGTCGACGCTGCCCGTTGTGGCGAGTCAGCAGAGGAAGTTTGAAAATTTATTCTATTACTGGTTGCATTACTGCCACGAATGTCGTAGTGTACCCACTCTGAAAACGGCTTACCTTCACTCGCTGCGCGTACGGAGAAGTGTTAACGGTCGTGTGTATCGGTGGCAGGACGACCGCGACCACTGCGCGGGCGCACCGTGCGCAAACGGCGCGCCATGCTACACCGCGCAGAGCGACTACTACTGCCATTGCGCGCCCGGCTGGACCGGCAAGAACTGCACGCAGCGCGCCAACAGGGACCGTCAGTATCTCGCACTATAATAATAAAATTTATTAATCATATCTTATAATATACATGTACTACTAGCCAATAATATGAATTAAGTATTAGTAAGCCTAAGGTATCGACACCCTGCCGACACACACAAGTGTGAAATGTGATGTTTATAATATTTTATTACAAGTTTTACTAACCACACACAGCAACTCTTAATTAGTCAAGTATATGGGTTGAACATTTTTGCATGGAAGCTGATATATCGACAAGTTCACCGTTTTGAAAAAGACTTGATTCGGAAGCCAGTGACGTTACATAATGTCAATCGAATGACAGCAGAATAAAAATATTTAGTGATAACATGTAATACTCGTATTCTTCAATATGTTAAAAAATAACGCGTTTAATAATTTTATTATATTTTTAATTAACCTTAAGTGGTTAGGTTCTTGATCTGATTTTAAGCGCCACTCTCTGCTGATTGGGTACTTTGTAGTTTTATCAGTCCGATAGGGTTATCACCTAAGTCCCAACCGTAATGGAGCAATAACTCAAAATGTAGTTTGATTATTTTAATTTATGGTGACGAGGTATGGTAGATAAAAGTGGGCTAGGCGAATTAGGTTAGGAGTTAGTGTACTCAATGCCGGGAGCGCGGTACAAGAAAACGTTAGAAGTCCAAACATTGACAGTTTATTCCCCAAGGAGTTTCTTTCGCCGTTTCTTCTCCTCGATGTTAAAGCACCTTTCCGAAACGATAGTAGAAGCAAAAAATGACGTGCATAAGTGTATTTAAAGAATACCTATATGATTAAATGATTTTGAATTTGAATTAGTCCTTAGACTGTTTATTACTACCGGTCGCCGAATAGAAGTTTTTTGTTTGAAATGCTGGATGTACACAAAAACACGTAATTATGGAACTTATACCAATATCAATACGAAGTTGAAGTGTTCAAAGTGACAGTGTGAATAAACGTGACCGTATATGTGTGTTTTTTTATTTACTGCACTAGTATAAGCTGAACATGTCGATTAGTTATTATTTATCTTGCAAGTAGGTGGTCATCGCATGAATAACATAACTCTTCAAATCTCAGTTGCTGCTTCACAGCAGCGTTAGTAGCTACGACGGTACGGAAGCACTATTTAATTGAGTTTGCTAAGACAGAAAATAACATGAATTACAGAGATCGACGAGTGCGGTGCCAACCCGTGCCACAACAACGCGACGTGCGTGGCCGCGCCTGCGGGCTTCTCGTGTGTGTGTCCTGACGGGTGGACAGGTGCGTCTGTCACGCGAACTCTTAATACGAAACCAGTTGAAGATTACTGAACGCATATTAGTAGTTACACTTTACGGGTGCATATTAATTGTAGAGTAAATTGAGAAATAATTAAAACACTTATCGGAAGTATTTTATACGGGCCGAATCGGAGGAGATGCACGCGACATATACGATGTTAGAGTGGTATTTATACTTTGTGAGCTAAAGGCGAAGTGAACCCGTGCACGGGTTTTGATCGCCTTATATACCCTTCAGTACAATTCATTTTAAGTTTTCCTACATTTTATTGAAAAGTCCATCTCTGTATCTTGACATAAAATACACACAAAAATACACGTGGTTCTACCACGTCGGTTCGGTTTAGTACTTTCTTTGGATATTTAATTGTTAAACATCTGTTGATATAACAAAACGCCCTTGCAATAAAACAATCCATTTGTAACCGTTCAGTCTGTCCAGTCATCTGTGCCCGCCCGTTTGTCTATAGCTTGTACAGTGGACATTGTTTAAAAACATAGAGCTCCAATAGAATTACCATGCATATCTATATATTCTGGAATTAATTTATTTGCAGGTGAAACTTGCTCCGTACGCAGCGAGGAGGTCGGGCACTGCGAGGGCACCTGTCTGAACGGCGGCACATGCTTGCGCGACACCTCGACGACCTTGGCTGCGGCTACAGGATGGCACTGCGCCTGCGCCCCCGGCTGGGGGGGTGCCGCCTGCGATTCGCCCACTGCACCTCTCGCCCCTGTGGCAACACTGGTGCCCTTAGCCCCCGCGCCACTAGCGCCCGTCACGCCGGTAAACACATAAAATAGCAAAAATAATAGAATAGTAATTTAAGCCAACCTTAAGTTAACCCCACACGTCCTGCATATAAATTCCTACACACACGATTTAAGCCTACATAGTAAGTAAATATAACGGAGGATCTAGATGTACAAAGAAATCATAGCGAGTTTAATTGACAGCGTGGCAGTGCAACGGTCGGTCGTCGTTTGTTCAGATTGACTTTTGCTACCCTGTGCCTTGTTGGGTTAACGTCTTTGGGGTGGGTGATCAGAAGGAAAGTCGTCATCGGCCGGTATGCGTATATTTTGGGTACACGTTAATTTGGTGTACAGAATGTAACGAGACTATGCAGTGCAGTGTATTGAGTGGATGCCTTTGCTAGTGAACATCGCTTCATGTATTGTTATGGAAGTGGTGCCTATAAAGATTACATCATAATTGGTGATTCATATAACTATTAGGCACAACCATTTTAATCAAGACCGATGAACGACAGTGGAATATGTTTAAATACGTTAGTTACCTTGGAAATTTGATTGAGATCAAAATTACGATACTTACAAGTACCTACAGAGTGTAACATCAGTAAATTACACTGCGAAGGCGGGGCGGTCCACTAGTTCATTACAAGAGACTATATTTTTTAATGTAAGTAATAACAGGCACTAATACTATTATACTACAACTCCTGTTCGGCCCGTTCCGACCACGTTATGGCTACGTTAGAGATAGGTAAGAAGTACCTTCTTGTTCTTAGAGTACGACGTGCACCTGTCTCCACGGTGGATCGTGCGTGCCGGCCTCGGGTGGTGGCTGGGCGTGTAGCTGCCGCGGGGGCTGGTCAGGAGCGCGCTGCGAGAGACCGCTCTCCCCGGACGGCTGCGCAACGGCGATCTGCCTGCACGGCGGCCGCTGCGTAGGAGGGGCGGGATGGTTCGCATGCGAATGTGCGCCCGGCTGGACCGGTGCAGACTGCGCACTCCCGGCCACGCCGGCGGCGCCCCCCCTGCCCTCTTGTGCACCCCCCTGCCAGCCCCCCTCGTCCTGTGCGGCCGACTCCGATCGCACCGCACGTTGCGTTTGCCCGGCGCCTCCCGCTAGACTCGCACGACGGTGTCTTGAATGTAAGATTTTTCGTGAACAATATAAATGTGAGGATAAATGTCCGCAACCCAATTAGATAGCTCTACAGAAGTTTCACTGTAATATATTTTAATACGAATAGTCACTCTTTGTGCGGGGCTGTTACGCCGTACACATGACTCGGATTGGTTATGTACTGAATTAAATCATAACATGTCTATGTGCTTATGTTCGACTTTAGCCGCTAAAGTTAGCGTTTTAAAATATTAAATATTTTTCATAGTAATCGCTGGATTGGATATGGACGGCAATGACGGTGAAGAGGCTGGCGAGGTTGGAGACATCGGCGAGGTTGGCGAGGGTGGTGAGGTGGGTGAGGTCGGTGAAGGGGGCGGAGGGGGCGCATGCGCACATAACGGCACCTGGTGGTGGGGCTGCAACGCGTGTCGCTGTGCGCGCGGTTCCCCTGCGTGCACGCGCTTGTGGTGCGGCCTGCCCGATTGCCTCGCCGCCGTCGCCCTACCCTGTCGCAGTGACGAGGTAATGTAAAATATTCGATAATACGGCGAAACTCGTGGTAAAAAGCTAAGTTGAGGGCTTATGTAATGTAAAAGACGTCCATCTGTAGATACCGATTAGCACGAAGACGACACATACATTAAAGCCTAAAGCCGCCAATCGAAGAAGATGGAGACAAGTGACATGAGCTTTCAACGCCAGGGGCACGATCCTCAGTAATGAGATACGACGGAAAAGACAAGTGCTTGTTTTAAATGTTATCATTCCCCAGAAATAACCCAGAATCCTCCTTAGCGTAATGGGATCTGTGCAACTAGCTATGATTTTTCTATGACCTTATAAATAAGGAATAGAATTATGTCTAGAATTATAACCGTGAGCTAGGACGTTGAAAATGGCATCAGCCACAGGAAACAGTTCACCGTTCATACGTATCCGCGATTACCGATATCTAACAAATATAACTAATAACAACTCCTCGGGAGTATTCTTGCCACTTCTTCCGGGACCACTCACGGTAGGGATTTGTTGAAGCGATAGCGTAGTTTGACGTCAGTTTTTTTTTTTAAAACAAACTTTGAATAAATATTATTTCATTTCATTTCATTGATAAGTTAATGCGTGACTACTTTCCCACCTGATAGTAAGTGGCGATGTTATTTTATAAGGTAAATATTTCAATTGTTTGTTATAAAAGCATATTTAGTCTTGTATCGAAGACATAATCGGACAGAAACACCGTATATAAATTATAATTTGTTAGGTTTGTGTTCCTGCGGCCCCGGCGCTGTGTCTACGACCCCCGTGCGCACCACTAGGCGAGTGCCGCCGCGTGGCGGGGCGCCGCGTAGAGCCTCCCATTCTGCCGGCTCCTCCCGCATGCTGGCCCGGCGCTCGGGTCTCACCTCCCCCGGGATGTGCGCGCGCCGAGCTGAGACTGGCACGGGAGCGACTCGCACGTGGCGCTCATGTGGAACGAGCGTGTTCTGCATTACGCCGTGCGCTCGCTGCCGCGCTGGCTGCCCGCGCGCCCTCCACACTCCCCGCACCGCCCGCGCCGGCCCTCGCACTGTTATGTGACCTGGCCCCCGACGACGACGATGCTCTTGATCTAGCCTTGGTACGGATTGTTCATTTACAATACTCTAGACTTAGTTTAACGTCTATCTAATCGTGTTATGAATGTTTTACTCTGAATATGACATAACTAGATCGATGTTATTCAATTATTATCGACAATATCATGTTTTTATTTTAATTAACTTAGACAAGTATATACTTATATCATAAAATCTACTCTATCTTAATCGCAAACTTTTGTCATTATTTACAGTGGGTTAGCGAGGAGGAGGGCGTAGATAGTGACAGCGTCGGCGTCCTCGCGGCTGCCGTGCGAGCCCTGAGCGAACTGGTGGCGCGGCGCCGTCTCGCGCAACATCCGTTACTGGGTGCAGCACTACGCCTTCGTGTACAGCACGCGATTGCTGCCGCACCCACCGCAACCGAGGGAAGCGCCCCTCCTTCTGCGGCTCTGCTGGCACTGGCGGCCGCGGCGCCGCTGTTGCTGCTGGGCGGTGGCGCTGCCGCTGTGTTGCTGTTGCGACGGCGGCGCGCAGCAGCGGCGGCGGCGGCGGCGGAGCGCACACGACGCCGCGACGAAGAAAAGTCTAATAACCTGCAGAACGAGGAGAACTTACGGCGCTACGCAAACCCACTGCGTGCGGTGGAGGAGCGCGCCGAGGAGTTACCGCGCGCACACTCGCTGTACAAAGCGCAGAATGCGGACGCGCGCAACAACACCCCGCCGCGTGACAAGGAACTCACGAAGCGGGCCCTGCCTCCGCCCGAGCCGCCTCCCCCGCGCCACCCGCCGCCCGAGCGCCTCACCGTGCTCGTCTAGTGTGATACCAGTAGCCTAGTGTAGCTGTAGTGTAGCGTAGCGCCCGCCGCGCCGTCCCTATTTATTGTGTTAGTGAGCGTGTATGTAAATATGTATTTTTGTAAATAAACTAAGAGAGTGTAACTTTTGTAATTTCTATTGAGAGATTAATCGATGCGATTTTATATTTGTAAAGAAGGTTGTAAAGTTGAGAATAAAAATGATCGTTTAAATAAAACGCTAATAAAAATTTTATCGTAAGTTTTCTTCTTCTAATGAATTCCTAAAATACGATCACGATCAGGGGCAGCGGCAAGGTCACGATTTTGCAATTTTTATTCGCCTATCCGAAAGCGATATAATAGATATATATTAGCAATATAAAAGTTAACTTTTCAGGAGATTCGGTTCATAGAATACCCCATCATTTTAAAGTCCTTAACTGACCTGCGGGAAGAAATCGAAAATTAAAATTCATTCTGGTGCACGATATATTTCTAGAAATATGCACTCGTAAAGAAGTTTTTATGACAAGTTGAATTTAAAATCATTAAATTATTTAGGAATTCGGTAAATACACTTATGCATGTCTTTTGACATTGAGGAGAGGAAACGGCGAAAGAAACTCCTTAGCACATCTTTAAAACAACATAGTAATAACAAGTGTTTAAACTTGTACGGAACCGGTTTCGACACTATTATTTCCAGAGGTCCTTGTCATTAATATATTCATCTATACTATAATATTCTTTGCCTATAAACTGTATTTTAATGTGTCGCTTTAAAGTTCCAACGGGCAACTAAATTCAGGCCTTTCTAAGACGATATGACGACATAAGCAAACTATGTTTATTTCTTGTATCATGATTTATGCATATTGATCCTATCTATGCCTGTTTCTTGTATTATTATTAAGTCGTTAATATTATTATTGGTATTATTACCTTTCCGTGAAGCCTGCCTGGCTAGCTACCACCCTCCTGCTTGAGTTCACCACCAAACGACTCGTCGTGTTCCGTCTGGGGGGTTGTGAACCAGTATAGCAATTTTAACAAAAATTCAATAAATTCAGTTTTTTTGTTAAATAATCTTTTATTAGGTGAACTACACTCACTAATTTGGTCCTTCGAGCGATTGATCGAGCGCGCGGACGATCAGGAAGCGGGACCTCGCGACGCGTTGGAGACCGTCCACGTGACTTTAACCTATACCGTACGGAGCGAAAATGTGACTACGTACTTAGCAACACACAGCGATCTTAGGATCAACAGCAGCAGTGAAGAGCAACAAGTTACCGGCCAGCAGTCGGGAGTCAGCAGCAGCACCAGCGACGACATCGGGTGAGTTCGTCAGTCAGTTGTTTCAAGCAAGATCTTTCGATATTTTTTCTTAAATAAGCGAACTATTTGAGATTAAAACATGCAAGCTGTTTATGAAACGAAACTATTGCAAAAATTTATAATTAACCTAAAGAAAACAAGAGTGGATCGGAGGACGGGCGATTATTTCATAAAACGTCTTGAAATATTCGAAAATTACTGATTACAGTATCAAAACCACCATGCGTATATACGTGGGTATGGTAGTAAGGAAAATCGTTACTTATGTTACTGATGACTAGATGGCGTCTGTATAAATATGTAATTACGGCCGACATTGAGAAAATGTTTAGGCAAATTTTAATTCATAAAGATGATCAAAAGTATCAAAAAATTTTATGGCGTGAGTCAGAAAATCAACCTTTAAAGGAATACGAATTGGCAACGGTAACTTACGGTACTAAAGCCGCACCCTTTTTAGCTATGGGAGCTCTGAA
>DWPT01006038.1:0-11759 GCA_018251895.1 Agathymus mariae mariae
TTGATAATATAATTTTTACGCAAAGCCCTACCACCAAGCAGGCTGGCTTCTGTCGCCTCTTACGACACCCTGTTCTGACAGCGTGGGATTGGGGAGAGTATTCTAGGCCACCTCAATACGGCCAAAAATTAATTAAAGTTAACCTGGCTGCTATTTTTATTTATTTATATGTTTCTTATTATTAGATCTAAAAAACCTATAAACCTATTCCTAAAACGACACGACTGCTATTTCTGACCGTAAAGAACAGGTTTTCTGAAGACAAGCGATGGCGGGTAACTGGTAATAAATAAATATTTATTTTTAAACCTACTTGAAATGTGTTCGTAACATCACAGTGTTCGTGAATCTTTATGCAAATACTTTTGAGTCGTATAAAAGTGTTCCATGTTTAAATTTTAGTATCGACATGAAACGATTTGAGTACGATTAAATACTTCGACCATGAATTTCGGCATATACCTTGTTTTATGCTATTGTGATTACATTTATAAAAATGATGTCTAACAGTCTAAAAATATCACTTTTAATAATTATTTATTGCAATTCACACTTGAACAGAATATTAAAAAATATGAATTTCATAATTGGTTATTAAAATTGTTACCTAATTTTGCAAAGACGATTTAACTGCATCATGTCCTGGTTTCGGATTTCCCCATAATGGCCAATTTCAAAAAAAAAAACCCAGTAATTAAAACTTATTTTAATTATCAACACTTTCGGAAAATTTATCCGATACGTTCCGACATATTCGTATATTCTAATAAAAAAATTCTGCTCGGTGCAGTACAACTTATTATTGATTTTATTTTGACCCAATGAACAAATGTTTCAATACTAATAATAAACCAATCCAACGTTCAGCTCCACCAGCCAACTCGAATTTGTCTGTGAGTCCATTTTATTCTATGGCTGCCGGCTGAGCTGTTAGCTGTTTCTATTTTTCCAACAATAAAATAAATCCAGCAATACTTCATACGGCGTGAAAGGATGATAACCACGTAAATTAGTTGTGATGTTTAGATATGTTTGGAAGATCAAATCTTGGGTACTACACGATTAATCAAACATACGCATGAGTCGGTCCGTATTTACTCATCAGACAGTAATCGATCACGTGATAATCGACACTCGCGGTATCGACTAAATATTTAACGAGACGTCTTGCTCAGATCGGACATCTGTAGGGTCAGATCACAAGGGACGTTCTCCTCGTTCGATATGCTACGGTCGAGTTATGAGCTTTTCTCATCTCTTCGGATATGTGCACGGTCAGATAGAGTAATACGACTAAATCTGATACATGCACGGCGAGATCGTAAGTAAGGGCCCCTGATCAGATATTTGCAGTCAGATTATGAATAATGCGCCTCTATTGGATATATATAAGGCCAGATCGTGAGTAATGCGCCTAACTCAAATACGGTCAGATTAAGAGTAGTGCGCCCCTGATCAGACAACTGTACTATCAGATGAGGAGTGTTCCTTACCTGGTCGGATATTTGCATCGGCACGACAGTGAGCATAGCTGCGTCGTACGCGCAGCCGAGGGTGTTGCACGCGAAGCATTGCACGATGCCGGCGTGGCGTTTCTCTACGCGCTCAATATATAGATCCGAGTCTGCGGAAATACAATCCTACATTGACGTGGCAGTTTTAAATGGAAAGTAAAGACGATATCGATACAAAGTTCCGAAGACAGATTTGTAACAGAAGATTTTTGGCACTCCAAACATTTTCTTAATTAAATTATCTTGTATAAGGTGCAAGTGCAAGTGAGTGACACAAATATCCATTACTGCTCTTAGCTGCAATATCATTCTGATTCCCTTATCTACTCTATAATCAGTTATATAACAGTTTCTTACCAGTAGCTCTGATGCCTTTGCCGGTCTTTGGAACCTCGGCGTTCAGTAGCCAGTACACCTTTGGCGGAGGTTGACCCCTGGGCATGCCGCAAGAGATGTGCGCGTTGGCTCCCTCGCTGGCACTCTCGCTGGCTGCAGAGCCCTCCCAGTGGGGAGGTTGAAGAGCTATCACCTTCCAGGATCTGCGAAGGCCATTCGCGGAACAGGAGTATATGCCCTGCGAAAGAAGGAAATTTGTTGTTAGCACCAAATCGATCAGGTATTGAATTATTTAGTTAGTTATTTAGTTAATAGACGTAGTTTAAATATTTTCGTTTGTTTGTGTGTGCGTCTAGGTGTGTGTGTGGGTTATGGCCAGTATGCTGTTTGTACTTAGAAGTTGCAAGTGACGGTTTCCATGGACGAGATGGCTGTTGTGATAAGATCACCATATCGTCACCGACTCAACGATTATAATTGAATTTCTATTCAAAATCCTATACACCTTCCATCTGCGGGGACAGACCTACACGAGTGAGCGTGATGAGGTGGTGATTTGACGGTGACTATAAAGAGACCTGCATAGATCACAAGTTTGTGATAATGATTCAGTTCATTTGGTTTAATTCATCATAACAACCCATAACTACTCGCCTCGGTCCACCGCGCGTGCAATATGTGCATTGGACGAATACATTGGATACATCTTTAAGAATATGGTAGAGAATTCTCAGTAATGTTCGTATAATATCGTGATATTGTCCTCGTACGAACGAATTAATAATTATACATTTTTATTTAATATAATTGAATAACAACCGTACATGAATATTTGTAACGTTCGTATGAGATTTGATCGTGTTGTGGTAACGACCCACAACTCCAATCGAACTGCACTTCCGACTGCAATTGCATAGCGTGAAAAGAGTTGCATTAAGTTTTTTAAATTTAAATTCTGTTTTAAAACGACCTTTTTAATGTAGAACTCCATCGGGGGAAATGAATAAACAACGAACAAGGTTTTTAGCGAATTTGGATTGAAGCCAAAATGCTTTAAAACGTTATCTTTTTGGCATTATTCCGTTTGATTATGCATTACGAAGCTAAATTTCAGTCGGAATTATTTAACTTTTTTTGTGATAGTATTAATACAATTTGTATTTTAAAACGAATGTTCAGATATTTATACGAGTGCTCATGGTTTTATTACAAATTTATATATAATGTCCCTGCTTACACGGATTCGATTCCCGGTAAGTAAAAACATTTAGGTGCTGTGCAGAGCCCGAACGAAATGATAAACATATTTTTAAACTTTAAGAGGCGTGAAGCATAAATACCTCTTCCTCTGGTAGGAATGGTGAGACGGTGACCAGATGGTCATGCTTCTGCAGCAGGTTGGAGCCTCCTTCCTTGCTCCACGTGAACCGCGGCGGTGGTGTGCCCACCGCGCCGCACCACAGTCGTAGAGACGAATCTGGACGCACCGGCTTCGTCAGGACCCCTTCTTTGTCCACTACGCCCACGTATTCTTCTGTTTCTAGAAACCTATAAAGTACACGTTAGATATAAAATAGTTAATTTAAAAAATAAGCTACTGCAAAGCAAGGCAAATATTTATTTCACAAGTTTTATTAATTTGTGATTTGTATTAAATATAATGACAACATCGAAAATTTTTATTTGTTTGAATAATCTATGATCTATGATGATCTCAAAAACTACGCCACGGGTTTTCATACGGTTTTTGCTTTTTACCAATAGGTAGACTGCTTCATAAACTATTTAAGATTACGTGTATGACATCGTAAAAAAATTATTTATTTATAAAACGCCTGATAAAAATGAGAGTTCGATAATCAAGTAGCCTCAAGCCAATACTTTGCCGTGCAGTCGTACTCACTAGTTCCGACCTGATATATATTACTGACAATATATATATTTCCTTGAGAGACGTTCATTAGAGAAAATATCATAATAAGCAACAATTAATTAATAACTATAATAGCATTTTATTAAAATTTTCAGACAACTGTATTTGAGATAGAACACTGGGTAAATATATTGAGCACATGACAAGCGACACAGTGACAGGTATCCTGACGTTAGCAAGAATATGACAGCTCCGTTTGGCGCGCTTTTGTTTATTGTGTACAAGTTGTGTTCCGAAATAAAGTTTGGTTACTTTGAGATTCAGAACAGTTCAGAAACTATATTGTATAGATAGTTAAAACTGTACACGAAATATCTTACATAAGAAAATGCTTCCACCGCCGACGCTGATAAAATACGTTAGCCAGAACACAAAGCCTAATGAAAGTCTGTAATTGGCAGAATCCTAGATAAATCCTATTTCGTTCCGCGTACGAGAAAGTTGTCTCGAACTGTAATTAAGTGAAACAATACCGAAGTCACGCTACTTAATGTTTCAAATTCTTGCTTTAATCTTCTTTGTTGTGGGCGGAAACTCCGAGATATTTTCTTAAAACCGACATCTTTAAGGCACGAGATACATTTAAACAAACAAATCTTTGTATTCTCAATTTGAAACAATTTCAAGAATACAAAATAATTGTTGGCGAAAAGTTATTTCAGTCAGTAGGTATTTCCGACTTTAATAAGATTTGAAACAGTGATTTGGGATTGTTGCTGTTGTGTTAGTATCGATTCGTAGTATTTATTTTATCTTTTCTATCTAGTGTGAGCTAACTGGACTATCTATGATTACAACCCCTTAGATGCCAACTGCAGAGCCCCGCCTGTGCTTGAGAATATCTAAATTGTATTCTGCTCTAGACGTTAGTCACGAACCCAAAAGTCTAGAGATCACCTGTCACCCGAACTAACAAAACTTAATGACTGGCACCCGGCATAACAACTGCGATGAGCAGCTTTATAAGCTCTCCAAAGCACGTAAAGCTCATCAACTATCGCCAGTAACGGCAGCCTAACAAAATCTTAACCAAATTCGTCCTAACTGAATCGAATATAGTCTTTAATGTAAGGCATTCATGCTATTCACACTAGACTACAGTCTTCGAATCACAATAATGTCGACGGAGCTGTTGAAGGCCTAATATAAAGCTCCTCTCGTAATTGGCAAACCCTGGAGCGTCCTTCACGACGTTGTAGCATTCCAGAACAGTTTAAACACCATATAATAACCTGTATCCTCCAGCGCCCTCATGTTGGACTTTTAAGTAAGTCCTTTCCGGCAGATCCACGGTGTGACCACTCAGCTCGTTGCTAGCCACGCAGCCGTACGTTCCCGTGTCGTCTGTCGTAGCGTTGTGGATGACGAGCACGCCGTGAGGAGTTTCCAGCTGTCTCCTGCCGCCCTGAGAGACATTTTTTTTTATTACCAACGTTAAATACAGTCAGTAAATATGCCGTGGAGGCCACGTGTTTTTATAGTAACGGTCAGTAAACTTGCACACGGGCTACGGGGTGGTAAATGAACTCCACCGCCCGCATCCGTCAGCTAAGTGTGTCACAGAGCCCAGTGTACCGCAAAAGAGGGGACCAAAACCATTGCCTCCGTACGTTACGGAGCCCACGAACAGACGACGATGGCTTATACTCATAGATGGATGAAGACCCTGATACCCCTAAATTCTAACAAATACAACAACAAAAGTTTGTGGCACTCAACATTGGTGATGTTAAGCGATCGAACTTACCGCCTTACAGATTTAATGGCTGTTCTTCGGACCTATGTGAAGCAATGGCAGTGTAATGACAGCTAAATAAATTAGTCATTTATAACCGTTGATATCTATATTACGAGTACCACTTGATAAGTTACCATAATAACATTTGATATACATTATATATATATATAACATTTGGTATACTTGTACATGACCGTATCCGTGTATATATTTATGCATATCGTAAGTAAATATTCGTATGTATGTATATCTTTATAATCATTCCTTACAGATGTTAATTGCTTTTCTTGTCTGCCTAGCCCAATAGTTAGCTGGTAGAAAATTAATTAAACATTAAGCTTGCCATTTGTACCATACACTTTAATTTGGTCAATAAAGATTTATGTATATAAATAAATAAAATAAAATTTGTATGTTATCGCCCAAAGCAATATTTTGAAATAACAACGAGCATTTTCATTGCAGTTGGTACAAAGACGGAGTTAAACAAAGTACACTAACTTCTACCTCGGACCTGCTAACACGTCAGATAATAACGAAAAACGATGTCAAATGAAACACTCACTTTACCGGTGTCCTTCCACCAGCTCATAACAGCAGGTGGTTCTGACAGTGGCTCCTTGCAGTGAAGGACGACGGTGTTGTGGAGGGGAGCAGAGATGACTCTCTTCTGCGCAGTGTTCCGGCTGAGATCTATCTTCGCTATCGACAGCTTGGCAGGGATGGACACAAGGCTTATGCCACCGTACCACACGACGCACTGGAATGGTAATATTTATATATATTCTGTAAATAATTTTAATGTTAGATTTTTATTGCTTTCACTTGCTTCTATTAAGGAAAATAAACTTACACACCTAAGAATTCCCCATAATATTTCTAAAGAAGTTCGCCAACTCGCACGTGTACTTATGGTTAATATCAAATTTAAATTATAATTTAAATGGTACATCTTATTTAATAATAATATCCACAGTGGTTTTGAATTGTAAAATTAGTGTTAGATTTAAATTTAAATTAAATATCTTTTTTCATATAAGTGTTTCATTAAAACTTTGAGAAACCCTTTACTTTTAAGCAGTTAACACGTGCATAATGTACAAACAAACAAAAGATACACAAATAAAATAGCAGTTCCTAAATGAGCATTGCTGTTGTTAACAACAGATGATTTGTTACGTATTTCTTTAACTGAAAAAGAAACTCGATCGGTTCTCTACTGTGACGGTTCCCGTGAATACATTGTTACAAGGTTTCCTTCCTCAGTTAGCGGGCAGGGAACCGCATTATTTTGCTTGAGCGGGCATACGATTGTCAAATGAAATGACACGTTAAGCCCAAGTAAGTTCTTCATATTAGACCTATCATTGAAAAATAAATCTATTACGTTGGTGTTTATCATGGATTTCTCCAATAAAATATAGGTATTAAAGTTCTGTTCAAACGCCTCTAGTGTTGCGTGGCTATGACCACTTACAATCACATGACCAGTCTACTCGTTCACTAATTCTTAAATAAATTCATTTCTAATACATAGAAATCCGAAAACCGACAACTAAAAGTAAAAATTATCATAAATATTTAATTTATAAACCTTGTAATAAATATAGTTGACTTTTGTTTGAGAGGAGGGTATTATTTCTAAATGATTATTAGAGAGGGTATTATTTCTGATTAACTGTTTCTAAGAAAAGCGAGAGCAGGTTGCTAGTAATACTGTAAAAATATAAGGATCCAATATCACTATAAAATAATTATGAAAGTACAAAAAATAAGATCAATACAAAAAAAAAATCTCGCAATGTTATTGTTAAATACGTTCATAACCCTATCCTCCGTTTTTGTTCGCTTTCTCAAAAACACGACATAGGGAAAAACTTGTATCCCAATAAATTAATAGATTCGGTTGAGGACGCTGAAAATTTCAGAACATTCCATTTAAACGGACTCCTTTCGAGAATTTCCGGTGAAACTGGAGTTCAATTTCATTTTGGAAATTCCTCGCATCTCGTCTTCGCTATTCCGGGCACACATTGAAGGTCTCGCATCGCACCGAGTTGAATGTTCGCGGCTTCAGCCAATTCAGACGAATTTCTCTTTGACTTGGATCTTAATACTTGGATACAGTAAATGACACTAAAATAAGCCTTAAATGCGTAGTAACAAATTATTGACACCTACCTATTCGTTAAAATATAATTTGAGTAATATTATTAGTATAACATCGACTAATTTCAGCACAAATTCTTTATTAAGAATTTGTACAGCTGTTAATAATAAATATCAGAAATATTTAGAACTTAACAAAGATTTAACAAACTGAGTAAAGGTAGCTCAGAACCAATTTAAGAGCTTAGTTTCCGAAATTGGAAAACTAATTTGTGTAAGATTCCAACAAAACAGATTACAATATTGTAATAAAGATTGAAATCTACTGACAGCACTGGAGTTAAGAAACAAACAAATAACTCTCTTTCTTTATTATTTCTTTGCTGACAATGCATCAGTCAAGTGTTACTAATGTTCAAGGTCGACGGTGACCACTCATCGTCGGGTGCATTGTCCGCTCGCTAATTTACATAAAAAAATAACAATAAGGAAGGCCCGGCTGCCCCTGGAAACATGGTGAACACAAATCCCGTTCGTAACTAATGCAATTAAAACCTCCATATTAAGGGACTTCCCTTACATTAAATTTAGTCCTATACCAATTTGCGCTTGATCTTACCTGATAGAGTGCAGTGGGAGTATCCTCCTTGATCTCTACTACGAGTTTTGTAGAAATACTATCACTGGCACTGGTCCCTGATATGTCATTCCAATCGTTCCAGTCTTCGGCCTGGTCCTCTGGTTTCCATCGCCAGGCTAACCTCTCACCGGGCACGCGGACTGCACACTCAAACGTTACTTGATCTCCAATCGGAGCTATAACCGATTCAGGGTACTTAGTGAATTCCATTTCGATTTCTGAAACAATGGATTTATGAATAATGAATCAAATACGTACCAGTTAAGAGATACGCCGTATTTCTGAAGTATTGAGAAACGAAACTATAATTGATGCATTATGTGCAGTAGCGAACTATCCAACCTATTGTTTAAGAACCGAACAGGCTATAATTTTTTTTTATTTTATTTCGCCATATTTACCGAGACAGGATATATTTATTAAAATGATAATTCTTCTAAAAATACGTTTAAACTAATTAACGAAATGCCACCCGAAGACATAAGTACACATATATAAAAATCAAGTTACTAAAAACCTGTCAAAAAATTATATGATCGATTATATTATAATCTTACTGCAACAATGATAAATATCGAAAACCCTCATACCATAAACTGAGAAACTATAAAAATACGAACAGAGAGCTACAGAACACTGTGATTCCACAGCTCACAAATACATAAGTCGAAGTCCGACTTTAATAGATTAGAAACATTATGTAATAGATTCGCTATCATACTTCATACTCTATACGAGTATATACAATATCATACAGGCGATGGCATTGGTTTTCCGGTAAAAAAAATAATAAGTTCAAATGGATTTAATTATGAAAATTGTAAACACTGATGCATTTCGTTTTCTAAAAGCCGTAAAAGAACAAAATAGATATACAGGCAAAGCTCATCACACAGTCGGCTAAAAAACGATGATTCTGCCGTAATAGCTGATACCCTAACAGACAGCATTTAAAAACCGACATATGTTCTAACGACAGAGCAAATTTTATCTCAACTGTGAGGTGTTTTTCTGTCACACCATTTTTTTTCAAGGATTATCGGAGTCATGTTTTTGTTGGGGTGTTGTAGAGCGAAGATTGCCTGCAGGAATGTTCGCACTTAAGCTCTTTATTTGCATACCAAAACGAATAAAGTCATGAAGCTGATGTTACAAAAAAAAAGAAATAAATCCAGACGGCCTTGAATATTTCTCCACACATATTTTGATCTCAAATGACTCATTCGATCTGCGATTAAAAACCTACCTTTACTCGACCCTCATTCCACATAGAGACTTAAAGGTAGGTGTTTAAGGTCTGGTATCGGTTTTTTTTTTTTTTAGTATTACAATTGTATAGTAACAATTTTATGATCGCGCCATTGGTCGCTTTCGGAAGTATCTCGCATAACACATATTATTTTAAACATTGTCATCGCGGATTTTATACATTTTAATCGTAATTACTTACAATTTATTATATTTAAATTTTAAGAGATTCAAGTGTCAATTTAACCATGGTCTAATAATTGATAATTGGCTCTAAATATAGGTAAAATACAGAACAATGGTGAGTACCCATTACAGTTAAAATTTATCTTGCATAACTAATCTACCTCAATTAATCGCACATTTAAATCTTTTTGAGAGAGTCATTGACAAGCAACATAATATGATCATCATCATCATCATTATCAGTCA
Source organism: Agathymus mariae mariae (assembly GCA_018251895.1). Taxonomy (NCBI): domain Eukaryota; kingdom Metazoa; phylum Arthropoda; class Insecta; order Lepidoptera; family Hesperiidae; genus Agathymus; species Agathymus mariae. Next base: position 9,951 of record DWPT01006038.1, read on the forward strand.
TCAGTATCCTAACATTTATTAAGTATGTACTCTTTACTTTAGCACATGCCACAGTACAGATGTGCTACTTTTAATAGGTACGATAACTATTCTTTCTTTTTCTTTGTTTTTTCATTCCCATTACGAGATCAAAGTAAATTCTTGAGCGTTTTTCTTCAGGAAACATAATTTAGAACAGAACAGAATTTGATTTATGAATTCTTTGTGGCATAATATAAGGTTTCAGTAATAAACGCGATAGGAGGCAGCGCGATATAAGCAATTAACTGTTTCCAAGTAATTTACATCAATTGCCACACCTCATAGAGCTTGGTACGCCTTGCATAAAAGTAAAATATTTTTAGCGGACGGCGCTAACGTCATTAAAGCCGTGTTTCGCCAACGATCGCCTATTATATTTGCATGATTGGTCCTTTTACTTCGAGTGTGGTCTAAGGATTTTCTTACTCGTTCGAACGCTAAATACCGCCTCGACATAGCGGTCATTTAATATAATTTTTTTCGGATGAGATCACATCAGTCCAATTTATATTTTTTGCTTAATGAACATCTGGTTTTTGTGGGTCTATTCTTCATAGCTCGTACAATAGATTGTAATGTGAATAAGAAGCAAATAACTAACATGAATACATATTATGTATAATAATGCTTAATTAAATGCATCTGCAGAAATCAATCACGATCACAAAAAATCTATGAAGAATCTAGTTTTTCTTCTACATATTTTCGGACGTTTAGTATTTCTTTACTCTACTAATATTTTTCTTTAAATAATATAAATAAAATTTTCTTTAACTTCATCGACACTTAAGTATCGTCTTATATCTTAATTATAAAATGTCATATATATATATATATATATATATAGGTAGTTAAACTTTCCGGGAAAGAAAATATGTAGTGCGGATATATTTCGGTTACATTCAGATAAAAAAAGGTAATTATAATTAAAATAACCTATATTTTACCAACATTCAAGCGTACAGCTAATAATAAATAATAATAACACTATTCTTAATATTATTATGGGCTTGATCTCGCTGTTCAAATTTTATTCACAAAAGGCACCAAAATCTAATTTGTATCCCGTAGTATTGTGCTGAGTGTTGTCCTTGTCATTACAGAAAATGCCGCGGCATTATTTTCATTTACTCTTTTCCTTTATGCTTAGTGATTCGTTTGTCACATACCACTATGTTTCTATATTTACTAGCGGCCTGCAACAACTTCGTTCGGATTGAACAATTGTCTAATTATAGTATTGACATCTAAATATATATGGGATATGGTACCTTTGACATGGTACAAGAATTTTTCCTTAGCTCCGGAAATCACCTTCCACATACACACAAAATCACAAATATCGCACTATCTCTAATATGTTACATCTTTGTAATATTAGTGAAGATATATAAACATTATTTTTTCGTCCATTACACGATTCTGTAGATAACTAACACGAGCCTGAATTTAGTTGTGTGATTTCTCTACAAGATCGTAATCACCCATAACTAACGACAATCCATTACACCGTCATATGTTGGATGCTAAAGGAAATGAGCTGTATATAACACAATGAATAGCCTAACTGTGTTGCGACTACGGATACTAGATACATCACGATAGTTGAGAGATGTTTGACCTATAGTTTTGTAGTGACTTCACTTGTTGAATCATGATTAAATATATTTTGTGTTATAGCTTATATTTAATGCAATGTAATCTACTTTGATTGTATCAGGGATGTTATGGAGCTCCGTAACCGTAACCGAAACTATCGGATATCCGAAATAAAAATATATCCGAAAC
>DWPT01006039.1:0-11759 GCA_018251895.1 Agathymus mariae mariae
ATTCGATATCATGTTACTTTTTATTATGTGCATCATTCATGTCTCGTTACCTGCGCGACAAGGTAACTTTACAGGCTTTCACAGCATAAGCAGTCCATATCAGTACCGTCCGTGAAACCCTGTAAAGTCAGGCTCCTTATAAAATTATATAAACAAGTTTCACTAACAAAAGTCAAAGTTTTTTTTAATTATAGAAGGCTTAAAGGCTTTAATGAGGAAAAATATAATTACAATATAGAGATCGGCACATGAAATTTATTGTCCTTTTTACAAATATATGCAAAACCTCGGAGCCTTATCTTCTGGTGATCTAGGTTCGTAGCTCTGCTCACACTTGAAGTTTTCTTATAAAATTTTGAGTTTATTACTACGAGTAACTAATTGTTCCCTGTTTCACACACACATATATATATTATATATGAGCGCGCCGTTAATAGAGCGCCATCTTGTGAAAAACTTGAGTACTCACGAGTTAATTTTATTTTTTATATTTGTTTTCGCAAATCCATGTTGATTATTATGGAAAATAATTTATAAGATAATTCTTATTAAATTGAAATTTAGATATAGGTATAATAATGAAATCATAGTTAATATATTTTTAACTTTGCTTTATATTCCTCAGTTCCGTTTGAAAACGAAAACAAAGCATTTTTTCAACACGATGTTTTTGGTTCGTGTTGTTTGCAACTTTCGCTTCGAAAAGACGTGCCCAGTGGACAATGTAAACTGGGCTTTGCTGATTAATAAAGTGAAATTTATTCTATCATTGTGAAGAGTATATCTGAACGTAGCGGTGAGCCAGAAATATCTTCAGAAAAGGCTAACGAATACATGTGCTTCCGACACGATTTCGAGATAATGCATTTATAAGTACAAGTACATTTGTTTGAGGGGTTTACTACATACGAATATCGTTTTTCGGAGTCAAAACATTTTCAATTCCAAGCATAGTGTTCACTTATCGAAGGAATCACAGCATTATTTGTATGTAAGCTTCCGGACATATAAAGTCAGACGCGACAGCAATTTATGATTTAAACTTATCATCGCAAATTATTTACATTTTTACTTTGAAGTGGGATTTCGGGGATCTTCAATTTATTTTGAATTCGTCATCGTATGGTAAAATATTTGGCATAAACGAATGGCTCCACTCCATGTCTTCGTGAACATTTCGATGTTTTTCTTTCTGCAATTAAAGAAATTTTCAATGCGGATTAAGGGGTACAAAAGGATATTAATAATGCTTTTGAAATGTGTTAACCAATTTTTATGAGAGCATTTATTTTAAAAAATATATTTAAAACGGTTAACAACTTAAATAGGTACATATGTATTTTTGAGCGGCGACGCATCTGCAACTGCTGGTAATATATCGCAATTCGTAATTTCATCGACATCCTGTGTCAATCCAAATAAACCATAAGAAAATATTAATTACTTACTAGAACTACACAAACTTCAGTACAGCGATGCCAGTTACCGAGAAAATCAAAAGGCGTCTCTATATTGGTAAATAGATCTCATTACACCTTCACCTCTGCCAAATTGTCTATTTCGTTAGCTGCGACACACAAATTAGTTTATATTATTCCCGTCAAATTGAGAACTTTACTGTGCCTGTTATAATATTCGATTTGCCTCGTACGGCATTTGCAAATTGTCATGTCATTGCGAGGGTCCTGTTAAGTTATTATTGCGTAGGTCACCTTTGATGTTTCAGCGGTAATAAATACAAATAGTTGCTCATTAAACTTCTACTTTAGTGAATTGTGTATTAAGAGGGATGCTCCTGTTCTTTATTGTCCAAAATACGAGAAATAAATATCAAATGAAATGATTTGTATGACGTAAATTACATGCCATTACAGATATATATACAAATCATAGTATGTTTGAATTTATGTTGTGAGTGTAAGTAACGGTAATAGTGTTTGAATGTCGAATAACTTAAACGTTACAGTTACTTTGGTAAAGAAAAAAATAGCGAAGTAGGTTTGAGTATCTCTTATTGGGTATGACATTTTGACTGAGCCTAAAACCTCGTGACGATTGAACTATTGGACGATCCTTGGACTTGTCCAATAATAGGATATGGTTTACAGTTGAATTACTGTGAAATCAAAAGCGAGTCCTGAATTAATAATAAAATGATTTCAGTTAGGAATTCTCGCAATTTTTTTGTATGAGTTATTAAATAGTAATTGAAAAGAAAAACCATTGAGTTTTTTCCTGGCCTTTATAAGCAGAATAAAAACCTTACGTTTTTCACTGATAAATTTAAAATACTATGCCTGTTTGAATACATATTAATAAAATTGTAGTTTCTCATACCTGAAGCACTTATCTATTTAACTTTGTCGCACGGCAGGCCAACGATTGCTTAAGGACATGGCGATCCCGGGGTCCAAAGTCGCGGGATCGACGCACGGTCCGAAAGACTGGGACGGCAGTTGCTCCAATAAGTTCAGCAGAAGGGCGAGCTCCTGCTCCACCGTTTCACACCACCAACCACACTCACATCCAGTACTGTCCAGAGTACCTATGTGGACAGCTTATCAAAAATATGAAAAGAGTCCTAGTATTATGTGATAATAGATAAGAATGTTCAAAGTATCTAAGAGGTAACTAACGGGTGTTGAATGTTTGGCTTTATCTTACTTTTAAACTCGGGGATACTCATTTACATATATTACATTACGACTCTAAATAACTCAAAAGGGAGGAGATGAGGAGGTTCGCGCTAATATACCTCGATCAGTCCCCTCACCCTTGACATTCGCGTATTTGAACAATAAGGTCATATGCGTGACGCTGTCCTAAGAAGGATGGTATCACTTTCGGTTCACGATTGTGTCTAGTTATAACCATTGATATCTCGTTTTATTGAAATTATGTCTCTTCTTCTATTTATCCTTTTTCCACGTTTAATTTTTACTCATGTAAAGGATGAAAATTTTCTATTTTAATCTGATTTTGGGACTCATTAGAAACTAAACAAAAAAGTTTTACAGGTCACATGTGAGTTATTAAGTATAAGGGCTCGTTGTGAATAATATCATGTATATGTTTTTTATGACTTTAAAATGCATAGCTTAAAAGGTGTGTATCATTCAAAATTGATTAATAACCCTTCTTACCCATAAAACTAACTTGTATTAGCATACGATTTTGAAAATAACAATGAATATAGTTATACTCCCATACATAAATATTTGTACCTACAACTTACATGAGTGGCTGTCAAAAAAGCTCATCTTTTAGAAGTACAATATATTGTAACACTGACAAAATAATATTTGTGAGAAAGTAAAATTCTAAATTGATTTAATTAATAGTATCAGGGAAAGAAATATAAGTATATAGATATGTTAGAATATCATTTATGGTCATAACATATTCAATTTTTCTGTGTTTCACGTCACTCACGTATCGCCTCAGCTAAAGCGGTTACGCATCCAATAATACCCTTGTATGAAGACAAGACAAACAATAATGAGTACTTTTAAAATTATAATAAACAATTCAGTTAGGCCCCTTCTGGTAAATTGAAGTATCGTCTGAAGAGCAGACATCTTAATAGCAAATGGTGTTTCCATTTGCGCGCGCGGCGCTGAACTGAAGACTCATTCAACTCATTGTCATCACCCGCGCCGAATTAAGAAAACGATGTTATATAGCAACTGAAATTTCCAATTTAGTTTATAATTGAAGGTTCGACATTAAACAATGAGCCGACTCAATGTAACTTGATTTGAAATCACTGTCTGTGAATTAATTGTGAACTACAAGTACATTCCACCGCTCCAAACGGGTGCTTACTGTTTGTTTAACGATGGCAGGATCGTCTGCCGGCCGAGATTATCGCTCTCTTTACTCGGTTGGAACAAACTTTATGTGACAAATGATGACTCCAATGGGTCCATGCCAACCGTGAACAAAAGGATTCCTAATGCAAGTCGTGTAGATCTCCAGTCAAAGACTTTAAATAAAAACGCACTTGCCTTCTATTCAAACACCGTCATATCACGGTGGGGCTTCAATTGCGCCAGCTTAAATCATGCTTAAATCACCCGAGAAATATATTCGAGTGTTGAGATTAAGCGTGGGCGAGCCGAGAAACATCCGTTCCGTCGCTTCCTCCTCGTGCGGCGACCCGCAGTTAAAGTCCTCGGAGTTACGGACGATAAGGTTGCTCATGTCATCGTCTCCGAACTATTCATATCAAAACAATAATTGTACGTAACGATGAAGCTCTCGTTCTAACCATTTAATAGGATATTACCTGTGAAATTCACTTGTTAAATTACAGAATTACCTGCTAAATTATTTGTTCCCTATAGTAATGTGCTATCTGGTTATAATAGAGGGCGGTTACAGTGGTACACAGAAAATTTGTAAGTGTACGTTATGTACGCTCAGCACGATTAATGCATACGGTTGGAGTGACGTGTTCATCATATACAATCACATCACAGCTCGTGTACGGTAGCTAATCTTAGTATTACAACCACAAGAAAGTTAAAAAATAATTAGATATTTTATAAAATAATCGCAGCCTCTACAAATATCTAACAAATAAATTAAATGATAATTAAAATTACGTCGAGTACAAAGTAAGTAAAGAAAGCTGCAGTTATCACCGATGAAAAAAGTCGCAGTCGGCCTACACCGTGACATACATTAACGTTCACTGGTTTTCAGTGCATGCGTGCGTGCTCCACGATGGTGGCGGCCAGCTGCAGGCTTTTTTATGTTAATAACCGACAAACGAGCAGACGACTCACCTGATGGTAAGTGGTCACCGTCGCCCGCGGACATCAGTGTGATTAAAGGTTTCACAGATGCGTTGTAGGCCAGGAAATGAGAAGAAGATAAGAAAGGATGTACCGGCTCTCAAGCCCCCAGCCGGAACACGACAAGCCGTTTGGCGGCTGACTCGAGCAGGAGGGTGGTAGCTACCCGGACAGGTTTCACGGAAAGATAACAATATTAATGCCTTAATAATAATACTTATAATCCTGACGCGAAACTCTACCACCGTGCAAGCTGGCTTCTATCGCCTGTTTTGCCAGCATGGGATTGGGGGAGTATTCTAGGCTGTCCCAATACGGCCAACATTGTGTTGTTCCAGCATTTGGTAGTAACATGTTTAAAATTCCCGCGGAATGCTTCTGAACAGTATGCTGGTTGAGTCATGAATTGTAATTGAAAACTATGATAACTGGTATTATCAGAAGTTTTAATATCTCTAGACCGCTGCAAATTTTTATATAATTAAGTAGGACTTTTGTAATTTATTATATCAAACAGGAGTGCTGCAAAATGTAGCCTGATCTGGTGGTTCATTTTTTGAATATTGACATTGTTTAAATATGGAGAAACGTACGTACGAGGTGCTACGTCACACACGCAACATACAGGCATTTTGCACTCGTTGAATTAGGTTCTGCGTGTGCCTCGAGAGCTTAGAACCAAGCAATGGAAGCGCATATTTTAGTTTTCAGAGAACCAAGCCTTCCTAGAGTTGAATACGTAAATCTATGCTAATACAGTCTCTTATCCCGTATTCAACTTTTAAGCGATGAAAGCACTTACGGACCACGTTTAAGATGTGTGTCAAAGCGCAAACATCATCCACGGCAGCGACTGGGTGTCGCGCCTCTGGCACTCTCTCAGTTTCCGTTTAAACTTCCGCTCGAGTTACTAACGCTTACGATTTTCGCTTGTTTTACTTCCTGATATTGAAAACCAACGTGTCATTAAGTGACCGTTGTTAAATTCCCTGTAGACGTGCACGTAGCTCGTCGACTGCGGCTGTCGCGTCTGATCGTTTGAAGGACACGTGTTATGTATTGTTGGTTGGCGTAAATATGGAATTTACAATTTTTCATCATTGTTACATCTGCTCTGTATAAAATCAATGGAAGTAATCAAGCTAAAAGCTTACAAAAAACTCAGATTATTGAAGATCATTATGTGTTAAATGTATGTTTCGTTACCGTTCATCATATCATCAATGTATATTAAGTTAAAATGTGCAATTTATTTGGCCGATCTGCAAATTTTTACTTTGTAGTGTATTTTGTTCAATGATTGAAATGGGCTGTCTTGAAATCAAGAAGTAAAATCTAACCACAAAAACTACACGAACATCCTTGTTTGATAAGCATGTCTCCAGAAATAGGTTCACGAGTCTCCATAACGCAAGAGAGTCACGCTAGCGCCCTCCGCCAGCGCGTGTCACGTCGCCGAGTTGTATATAGAGCTCTCTGTAGAGACACAACCAATAAATGTCGTACAAGGAATGATACTTTAAGTAGAAAGCGAGGCTTTTTACAGAATATTTAATATAATAAACTTTAGGTGGAACGGTTTGATCCTTCTTGTATTTAATTATTTATATTTGTTGTACAAAATACGAGCTCCTGAGATCTATTTTCTGTGTGCCAATTGCCATTAAACTTCAGATAACCACCAGACAGTAAGAGATGAGAGCCGTCCGTGAACATTACCTATAACTAAAAATAGAAATTATCACCTTGATTTTTATACAATTTTTGTGATGTTATGCGTCCTAAATAATTTATTTTCTTATCCAAAGTTATATTTAGCTTCATTCGAAAGGACTTTATCGTATTTTCGTTTCCGTCGTAACCTTGAGGCATTGATGTTTAACTAAATAGGTAAGTTTGTTTGTAAAATAGTAATATAGTAAGCGTAATGTTTTGGTCTCAAGCTGCTTATAAGGGCACAAGTATCATCCTCCACTCTACCACGCTAGGCCATTACGAATTGGCAGGGGTAAGTGTGGTCAATGGAAAATCGAAAGTTGCTATACTTATATATGAGGACTTCCGAAATAACCTAACGTCTAGCGATAACGATGAATTGTTCTGTGAAGGCTGTTAGCTCTAATATATTTGCTACCGGCGGTCTTTCATCGAGTCCCTGCGTACACCCACGTAATTCAGTTGAAATTTGATACAGTTCAGGACACTGAAAACACTTGTATATATAATAGATATTCCTAAATACATTTCCACGAAGTCCGATTCGGATCTGGTGCATTTTTTATTTTAATTTACGTCCAGCGACACACATGGGTTATAACAAAAAAGTAATATCTTTAGCCACTTAGAACCATTCATCTTCTAGCATATTTCTTTGTATGCTTCCGATAGTACATAATATAGTCTGATTGGCATGGCAAGCTAGGCTGTATATGACCCTAATCTCGCATTTTCAGTGATCACCGGAGTCCGAAATTAGTACGCTGATGGGTTATGTTTGTGAACTTTTTACACCTTACAACACATTTCCTTGAACGAATGATGAAAATAGCATTCTATCAAAGGCCATTGACCCCATAGATTTACTTCCATTGATGAATTCAGCAGACACATTAATTAATCTTTTATTTTAATTAAGGGCGTGATGATTGCGAGTTTAATTTCAAACTGCTAATGGTTAAAGTGTCATCAAATCATTTTCGATAGTAACGTACACCGTTCTTTGAGCACGATGTACTAACTAGTGTTTTACTGGCGACAATTAAAATTTGTATTATGTGGGAAAATTATGTAGTAGCAGCGAAGGGGTTAGTATCTCAGACGGAGTAGATATTAGCATATATACTCTTTCAGGATCCTAGCGTGGGGGTTTGCGTGTTTAGTGTGAGTATATATTATAATTTCTTCTAATGAAGAACTGATTTATATTTTGTAATTATATAAAATAATAACAAAATATTTAAATTAATAAATAGATATATTTTACATTCGAATAGCCAAGGACTCGAGTCAAAATCAATCTTCCCCGTTCATGGTGCACTCTGTCGAACAACTGATGGGGCTAAGGCGATCGCTCCCTCGTCTTGATTATCATTGTATTCTGGACCTTCTAATTGAATACCGACGTGGGTGTAGGATTTTTATGGGCTCACCTACCACCCTCTTTCTAGAAACATTCATCACTGGAATGTTTTTCACGCTTCTGGTATATAGATGCGCCGAGAAATCCACGATTACCTGCTATTATCATAGACACAATAATGTCCAACATAAATTTACACCATTAGGATGGTACGAAAAATAATTGGCATAATACTCATAATTTTCTTCAGAAGAATACCTAGTGCCATTACCATCCTGACATGCTGTCGGTTTCACGGCCCTTCATACTTGCTGCACAAGAAAAAAAAAATGTTAGGCATTAGATAGTACAAAAATGAACAAAACAATTTAACAACAACGTGTAATGTAAAAATAACAAATCGCTTCTTAAGCAAAACTTTGCAGACTAAATCAGTATACCTACAAACTAGAACACCCAAACAATAAAGCAACATTCAAAATTTATTTTAGAAAATTACAAACGAACAAATGTATTTCATAAGTATGGTTTTACGGTAATTATATAAATTACAGATTAGATTTTGAAGTCGTAATATATTCAAAATGGTATAAAAGTTTGGTGCAGTTGGACTGATCCATGTGATGATAAATTTAACTGAATGCATCTATCCATTAGTTACCCAAAGCAGGATGCGCAATAATATTATATGCCTTATTAACCTTCCTTTCCGATCCTAACAACTATTGCGTAGACAAAATAATAAATATATGTGAATACAACAGTCCCGTTAAAAGGTTGACGAAACCTGTCTATCGACAAAATCGAGTAATGATTAGTTGTTACACAGTAGAAGTTTTGAAAGCTAACAACCGGCGGGCCCGCCTGCTTCTATTGTGCCACTGCTCCAGCTGCCACTCAGAGATTAGTGTTAGCCGATATCGATGTATTAATTAAATAAGTATGAATGATCGACAAATATCATAAACGATTTGGGAAACTTTTAACGCGTTGCTTAAACTTTTGCCGCTTCACTCGTAAATCTTCAATCGTCACCAAGACAGAGCAGCGAACCCCAACGGCAATCTAAAGCCCACAACACTATTCAGATGTCAATGAAGGTAAAACAACGGCCTTTGAGGATTGATACGCACGTTACTTCTTTACAGTTTATGAGTTATGTTCAACTGACAGAGGTAAATACGTTCACCATTATCTTTAATCAGTTTCGAATAACACTACGATTTTACTTGAGGTTAACTTTACGCAAAATTGAAAAACGTAAGGACCGACATAATCACCTTGCTTTTTTATCATTATCCTCTGAATCTTCCTTAATATATTCTCTAAATATTTTTGACGAACCCATAGCCCAGTCGGTAGTGACCCTGCCTGGCGAGCGAGGGGTCCCGGGTTCGATTACTGGCCGCGGCAGACATTGATGTGACAGATAAATGTTTGTTCTCGGGTCGTGGTTGTTTGTGGTGTCATATTTGTGTACGTCCATGCCACCCGCAACACAGGGTATCCTGCAGTGGGGGAGTGAGTGTGTAAACGTTTATTTATTTATTTATTGTTGAACTTCAACGTTGAAGTGTTACTACGAGTTACTCGTCCTAACTTTACTTCAGAGAACCTGTCTTAAATTTGGACATAACACCCGCTTTGCTTCCGAAATGCGTTATTTTTCAGTTATATGGATTAGAATCATTGACTTATAATGGCCGTATCAAGGGATCACAAATTTTATGAACTGCCCCCTTAATACAGTGTCTGTATTAACTATTATTTAATATTCCCGAATGAAAATATCCTAGATTGTGACCTCTAACGTAATACACCAGCACACCTTGTCCGTCGACGTCGACGTGCTTTCCGCGTCCCAAGTTTTAGTGTGGCACTCGGTTAGATAGACGGAAAAACAGACACACAAGTAAATGTTCTAGATAAACATGTTACGACCTCTTCATCTGTAACAAAGCCTAGCTTCATTAAAAATATGTTGATTACAAATTACAGTTTTATTATTTTGAGTTCCGTTTCCGCCAAAACGACACTGCCAAAACGAAACTGCTACCTCGTGAGTTATTTTCCAACTAGACCCACTCGAAACTTCGAAACTGTACCTAAGCTCACTTCTCCACTGTGCCATGCAGATCCCACGATAGATTCCTTCTACACTGTCCCCGCCACAAAACCCCATCCTACCCCCACTCTTTCTCGGTACACGCGCATGGCTCTAGAATTCATTGCCACCAAACATCCGCCTAGCAACGTATATTTCGTCAACGTAATTTTCTTTACTCGCCATATATACACGCATAAATACGCATGTATTTGCAGAAATATCTAACTTTAAACGGTTAAATGTTGTACGTTAATTGGTATAATCTCGACGTTATCCCACGCCCACGTGTTGATGTAAGCCTGCGTCGCGAGCACGCCCACGAATCTGTAAATGTTTCCACAATGTTCAACAAGTATCTCTGAATACTTCTAGTGTCATTGTCAGTTTTAACTAGTTTCTTCTATGTTCGATATTTGAATATTGAACTTAACTGTTTAATCTGTGGTTCTTTCGCAGTTATCGGCCAATATTTTTGTTCCATTTTGCTTGTACTTTATGTTGTGTAGGATTTGTAGATGTAATTATATTATTACATTTTTGCGTTACATGTATCCAGTTTTTAAATCGTTATCTATTGATTAGACCGCCCTTACAAAATTATTAACTGTTATTTATGGTTGTTCATCAACGTATACAGTTGAATGTTTACCTTTCGTTCGATAGGTATTGCTTACAGGTTCAAAATTATTAAATCATTCGGTAGAATTGCTCGCGACACTGTTGTTTTCAGACGTCCTTATCATTAATCTATACCATAATATAATTTATCTAGAAGCTGTGCTTCAACGCATCGCCAAAAACGTCCAACAGGTAACTCACGTATCTGACGTGTCAACTTTGGAACCTTATTGAAAAAACGGAACATCGACCCCCACAGAAGAACGCTGAACGTTGTGAAGGCGATAAGAAGTCGTACATGGTAAATTTAGATAATTTTTCTGGATTTCTCTGGATTTTTCTGGTTGGGCTTATTAAAAAATTTTCATAAAAATTCTAAATACTATAAATATATTGACTTACAACTAATAAAAGTTAAAGGCGGGCATTATAAAATACAATACACAATTTTCTGTTCGTGTCACATGATCACGGGGCTGCAGTGTTTTAAGTCGGCATATTTATTTTTAGAAGTCATGTTACGAATATTTTATTAACGCTTGGTCACAGTATCCAGATTCGCCGGAAATAGTATGTTATATTTTAAGCGAAATAGGATGTAACGTGTGATAAACATATTATTATTTTATACAATCGCTCGTTTCTTCAGTTTTAAATATAATGACATTTAATTGTCCACGTTCGAATGGGATTTGTCGACGTGGTGCTCGTCACATCCCTTAAAGTCCTAAGTTCTTTGTTAGAAACGGTATTGAATGGAGTCCTCGGCCGTTCGTGCAAAAAGTGGTTCAGTACAATTGATTCCAGTAACTGGAAGTGTTATTGAATATGGTCTGCGCTTTGTTGCTACCCGGTACCGGTCCCATCGGTGTGGAAGGACTCGGATGCTTTGTCGGAGTTGCGACCTTTCATGTCAATTTTTCCTTCAATTTCGGTTGGCACTGAAGTACGCGTCTTTGTACACACATATATACAAATAAGACATTACAAACACATGAGACGCGAGAGTGATCATTAAACTATTGTACATCTGCCCCGGACGAGAATTAAACTCGGGACCTTCTCTCGGCAAGGTTAGGCTCAAGGCTCTTCCAATTTTATTAATTTGACTCAATAACAAAAAAAAAATCAAGAAACACCCAGGTCATACCGACAT
>DWPT01006040.1:0-11759 GCA_018251895.1 Agathymus mariae mariae
ACCAGAACACGTTATAAGTATCGATCATAATACGTAACAATAATAAAAATTCGACTTTACAATTATATTACGAAATAAATGGTTTTGTCTTTTTAAATTACTATTATTAGTTTATACTGTTATTATGTACATAAATTTTTATTCATCCTCTATTATTTATTCATCCTCTTAAGTTGAAATACATTTTTTAAACTTGTCATGGGTGATACTTTATGTTAATGCTGTCTGTTTTTTCAAATATTAATTCATTTAAGAATATTTTTTTCTATGAAATACAGTCAAACTAAAATTGAATCATAAAGTTTCTGCGCCATATATGATTCCGTTAAAAAACTAAGTAACGAACATTGTCACGAAGTAATAAGGCAGGTGAATGTAAAAAACAAAGATGTCGCTGTATCTTATGTATAAAACTCAACTGGTTTGTTTAGTAACAAATAAACATTACTATTTTTCTTTTTTGACCTTATTGAGAATAAAATTAATTTTTACTTTATTTTTAAAAGGGTGATTCCGGTGGGCCAGCAGTATCAACGTCCAGTGGGCTACAACTGGGGATCGTATCGTTCGGCATCGGTTGTGCTAGACCGGGTTATCCCGGCGTCTATACCAACGTATCCACGGTGCGTGAATGGATTCGACAGAATACGCGACTATAATATCTTTTAGATATACGTGGTTTTGTTCGGTTTATGTGTTATAAATAAAGGCACTGTTTACAACTTTTTTTTTAAATTTATAGTCAGTTTTTTGTTTAAACTGACAATCAGAAACATCGATTTGTTTTATAATAATTTTCTACACTGTATGTTCTACACAAACATCCCAACTCTTCATAATAAATTAGTAATAGCAGATATATCTTTTTCATGTTAATCTGTGATTAAAAATCTAAACTTGTGCCATAAAAGACAAAAAGAGATTTGAAACGTTGCAACATTCCCTACATAAAGAAAGAAAATCTTATAATCAAAAGCTGCAGTAAAAACCATCTTCTCAAAATAGTCGACAAAACTTCAAATGAATGGAATGAATGGAAACTGAACCTTTAGCATTTAAATGAACGAGAGGTGCGCTGTACTTGTGTCACTGAAACTTTTTTAATTTGCTGAAAAGAACCAGGTGCCGCGTCGGCGCCGGTCCGCTCGACAATTTCTTCAATGTGGCTCTTCTGGGTCGCACAATGATAAAGTATTCTTGGGTTCTAAATTACATTTGGCTTGAATTTATAGACGACATGAAATGGGTATTGAAGCTATGGTACTTTCTGTAGTGAATGTCTAATCATGCGCAGATTTTATTAACAGGACTGGGTGTATTATGTTCTAATAATCATTTTGCTGGTGATATCAAATTTGTAAGATCTATTAGGCTGATATCTGTGGGATAATATTATATCTTAAAGACATTTAAAACAAACGATCTGGTTAGCTGGCGATTCGTCCAAATTAACTTGCTTGAAACATTACAATTTATATTTTATTGGTGGCGGTTTTGTTAATTTTTTTATGTTTAAAGAAACAACAAAAGATTAAGTAAAATTTCATGTAAAAGTAATAAAAATATAATATTTAAATAATGCACACCCGTCTAATAAAAATTATATCATGAGAATATACGACAGCTATAGAGACATGTGGAGAGCGAAGAGCTAGAAACATTGGTCAATACCTATAGTGCCAGTGAAATGAGATCCACTGCCGTAATATGGGGTTATCAATATGTCACTAATGGCGCTATAACTACTTCCTCCGAACCGATAAGGCTCTTCTACATAAAATCGCAAGGAAACCATTTTTACGCGATCCCGATAACACTCCAAAATTGACTACGTATTATAAGGCTTGCTGTTATCATATGAAATTTTTTTCATGTATCATTCAATACTTACCGTACACACTTAGGCGTTTTAAGTCGGATAAATATGGTTTGCTTTGACAAGGGACCTACTCAATCCGACATGCCTGTTACCATCTAGCCCCTACGGCGGATCTATGTTAGATACGACATATCGGACTTTGCAATAGTAGGAATGGAATAGTTCAGTGACTAAATAAGATAGGAAGTAGGAAAATATGTTTATTTACAATCTGTGACCAAAGCCGATTACTATGTAAAACTCTCCCAATCTCCACGATAACTTTGTGAGCTATGCGGAATCCTGCCGGATTTCGCAATATTTACATACTTATATATATAACAAGATAAGTAGAATCTTTTGGATGATAGAAAATGTTCACGATAGCTAACACTTTTTTTGTGTTCATTGAAATTTAGTTTCAAATTCACAGCACACGGTTAGTGATGCACTACTATGTAAATTCAATTGGAAAAGTACATACTAGTAAATGTTGGGGCTATAAGGATATTCGTCCATTGGTTTTGTTTAATCCCGAAGGTACGCCTAATGTATTGTCTGAAAGAAGTCGTTAATTAGATGGTGAGACCTGCTGTTGTTATTGTATCTCAATGATTCTACAATTGCTTTTTTTGTGTTTGTGATGTGGCCCTCGTGTGTGTGGTTTTTAAAAAGCCTAGCTAGCTGTTAGTATTTTTATAATAATTAACTGGATATATCTATACTAGGTGCAGTACTAGAGATTAAGTGGTAATAGTCACACTTTGCGAGCCTATAACGTGTCAAAATTGCTTCATGCCTTATACATTATGCTTATTTCACGATGTGAAATATGAGAAATTATAAGTTAAAAAGTACTCTTGAAGTTAAATAATAATGTAATAAGATACTCTTCAAAAATACTACTTTGATTGATTTTTGTCACTTAACATTAATACTGAACATATTTTCAATACAACTATGAAAGTAAGTAAAATGGCTAAACATGACATTTATAAAACTCCTAATAAAAACGAGTTTGTAGGTAATTGTTTCAGGTGCGAGTACAATTGCAAAAGTTTAGTGTTACGCATTTAGAAGCGAAGCGAGGTCAAAGTATTGGTTACAGATAAATATTTTTTGTTAAGACTCTAATGTTTGTGATATATCATAAGTGTGCCTATGCTACTGTTAACACGATAAATCTTCAATCTATATAAGTTATATCAATGTATGCACGTTTTGAGCTGTCAGTGGTAGGGGTTAGATATATATGTATATTAAATTACCCGTATCTTATTTCACAATAAAAAGTTTCGAGGTCTCATCTCAATGATGGACAAAGTTAAAATAACGAGTCTATTTTTCGCGCCTAGTATAACATTTGAAGGAATTAATGGAAAGATAAATAAAAATGGAATTATGCAAACGGACAACTTTCAAGAGAGCATAAAAAAAATTCTCAGCGAGCAATTTACTTTCCTGGCAATCATTTTATTATCAGATTCTGCTTTACAATATATTTGTCTAGTCACTATTTCATTTTTAGCGATTATGACATGCTTATCACAATTCAAGTGGCAATAATTGAAATGTAGGACGACAAATTAGCAAATCACAAATTTATAACTTCAAATAGATAGTGACATAAAAAGTTGAAAGTCAACAATATTTTTTAATAATATAATTAAGGCAAACAATATACCTTAATAGACCTTGAGGTTTACGCTGTATACGGGTACTACGAGTTAAGAAACGTCTGCAAAGTTGATTAATTATGTGGTTCTAACATACTCGTATAAGCGGGGAGCAAGTTTCTCTTCCTAACCGAGGAAATGTACAGGACACTCGAGCAAGCGAGACCAGAACATATTTTTGCAATATTTTTACTCAATTCTGTTAATAGTCTCTAACCGATAATCTTTCAATGTCCTTTTTCAATACATCCAAAAGTCATCAAATTCACAGT
Organism: Agathymus mariae mariae; assembly: GCA_018251895.1. NCBI lineage: Eukaryota > Metazoa > Arthropoda > Insecta > Lepidoptera > Hesperiidae > Agathymus > Agathymus mariae. The sequence goes on from DWPT01006040.1 coordinate 3,807, forward strand.
TGATATACAAGTAATTTGATAGTTAGCCGCGGTGTTAAATTTTAGAACTATGCCGGGTTTTTGGTACGCTACAAAAAATATTGAAGTCTCTACCTGGTCTTTGAGTAAGCTTGATGTTCCAAAAGGCCCTTATGTTGGCTGAGGTTCAAGCACAGAGCGAACACCCCCTATACTAACACTTGTTATATACATATTATATTGTAATCTATATACAGTGGATTTCAGATATAACGACATTGAAGGGACCACGTAATTTCGTTTTATATCTGGAAGTCGTAACAGGCACTGGTAAAGAAATACAGACACACACAGTTTAGTTACATTCAATCGGCGCTGTGGAAAATTTGTCGCTATAGCCAACGTCGTAATAAATGAAATCCACCGTATATAATAAAATTTTAACTGATCGCTTTCTGTAGATGAAGGATAGATGAGAAAAACTATTATTAGATTCGTTTATTAACGCAATAGATTCCAAAACAATAGTTAGAATTTTTATTTGTTTGTCTGTGTGTTTGTACGCACTAATCTCAGAAATGCCTTAACCGATTTCGTTATGGTTTTCGCTAATGTATTGCAGTAAGCATCACTTAATATTTCAAGTTACTTTCATTGCAATTCGTCGATAAATGAAAAAGTTATAAATCAATATATTTTTAATTCATAGAACGAGAAAAACATAGTCTTAAAACAACACAGGTGCTATTTTAAAGCGTAAGACGTAGTTTTTCTGAAGCGAAGTGAAAATGTTTTGTTAGTTAAAGAATATGAAACAAAAAACTTTAAGGCCATTTACAGCTAAAAATGTGAATCGGTTATCGTGACAAGGCATTACGTGTAGCAATGTCTTTACATTTAAACACACAATTATTTTGATTTAAAAATCTATCCTAAGATAGTCTGCTCATTTCTATTGACAATTTAAAGTTTATTCACGCTGTGTGCGATAGTTTGAGCACATTTTCCGGTCACAACTGATATAAAATTACCTAATACAAACAAACTGCATGCAAGCCAAAGCTTCAAACTGTTCACAATCTCTCTCAGGGAGCATAAAAAGTTATTTCTAAAAACAAAAAGCTCACTAGCCACCCTAGCGGTAATTGCAAAGAAGGGTGACTAGAAAAAGATAGCGAAACGAAAGATAATATACCTCCGTGTATGTTGTAAAGCCCTTTTGTATTTACTGTTTACCCAAGACATACTGTAGTGATTGCTTTTACCATTTTATTGACGTTATTCACGATGCGGTAAGCTACATGTACGTGTAGTTTGCTGAATAGAGCGATGGTAATTACTTTTTTACTGTTGGACAAGCTGCTCCGAATATCCAGTTCATCCGAAGTATTATGACAATATGTTGCAACAACTAAGGGCGTGAAGGATTGCATGCCGAATCATTAGGACCATTTCTGTGCTTGGAGCGCCCTTATTCCGTTGGTATCGTTATTAATATACATATATATTTATTTAGCCACATCAGTAATTGTGGATGGGGACGGGGATTCATGTAAAAGCAATTTACGGTAATGGATTCAAGATCTGCTCGAAGGGCTTAAATTCAAATTCAAGTTCTGCACGCACCAATGATGTTTCTAACTTCTGAGCTTTTTCTTCTTTGTTACATCCATGTGACATCGGAGTGTTCTCACAATTACTAAGGAATCCGAAAGTTCGCACTTTAAGTTTGCAATTTTGTAATAAAACCCTTACTTACTTGTAAACTCATAATTCTGATGTAATTAACATATTGTACTATACTTTTGCGTAACTAGGACTAAAATTATGATACAGTAATATGTAATTATAAAATTTAACCCTTCCGTAATTGTAAATTACTGAAAGAAAGAAAAGGAAGGAAAAAGTTTTATCCAAGCAGTCAATAACACTTTATTATGTTCCTTTCCTCAATGTTAATGCACCTTTTCGAAACGGTAGTAGAAGCACAATATGACGTGCATAAGTGTATTTATAGAATATTAAATGATTTTGAATTTGAATTATTTTTTGATTTTAGAAGGGTCAAAAATGTCTTGATTGCTCCCTTCAATAATTATAATAGTTAAAAAAAGAAACATCACAGGCATGTGAATCATAAACTATACGGCGTATTTGTAGTATGACCATGGTTCGTACTTGTACTTGGTATGTTTAGCAAATCCAATGTTGCGCGAACGTCTGCAGAATTTACTAGTTAGCTTGCACACGTTTACAAATAGAAATAAAAATGAATAAGGAAGTAAAATTTGTGGTGTAAATCATCTTAAGCCACATTCGTACCAAAATAAAGTTTATTGCCTTATTAAGCGAATAACAAACCTGAATACCTTATTTGAGTCTAAATAACTGTTCAATGTGGCAAGTCGATATAAAAAGGGATTTTATCACAGTGATAAGATATTTAATTTCCTTTCGCCGGCAGTTTGATGACGTAGAAGATGACATCCATTTTCTCATAAAATTAAATCTGATATTTCTTTGTGACCCATTTGGAATTTTCTTGCTTAAAATGAGACGTTTGTTATACTTTTCAACAATGCGATTGTATTTTGTTGTATTGTAGATTTTGTTATCTGACTAGAAAGAATTTAATGTTTGTAACGATTTAAAAAACACTTTGTTTAGATTGTAATTATTGCCGGTGCAATACAAAATACAGAACGTTCAAAGCTTGAAAGCTGAGCCAGATATAGATTGTGCTTTGTTTATTACAATGAAACGTATTAAACTAAGATGATTTAATTTTCTAAATGCTCACATAATTATTATTCAGTTATCTTGTTTATTTCAATACGATGTGATGTATTCAATTTCAGATTAGTAGTACTTAATTAATTATTCTATTATAAGTATAAAAATGTTTTGAATGAACGAATATTAATATTATCAAGACATAAATAGTGAATAAGAAACTAGACGCGTATACAACATCGTCGTACTGATGAAATATGTTCGCTCGAGGTAAATATTACATAGTACACTGAGTCCAGGTGTCATTCGTCACCAATCGAATGGCCAACAAATTGAACTGCTCGGCCAGTACCCACGCAGATCAAGATTGGTTTATGACTGTACCACAGCAATATATTAAATTATAAATTTACTTTTACGTCAGAACTGGTAGCGTGGTGCCTGGGATCGGACTAAACTGTACACTTCGATTGTCACTTTGAATTTGTGATGCGTACTTTGGTACTTTAAAATTCATGTTAGAAATTATTTCATTATGGTAAAAGAACATTGAAAAGAATTCTGAGAAGAAAAAAATGATTTTTGTGTAGTTAAGTACAACTAGAATTTAGAAAAGGCAAGGCAACGGTATATCGTTCTACTAATTTTGATAGCAGGATCGACCACGCTATCAAAATTGGTTGCACGATATACATCTTTTTGTTTGTCAGTTTCTTCATTGCTGAAGATCGTGTCCGTTTTGATAAGCCTAGGTGGCGGAGCTGAGGAGCTGCTTCCAGTCACCTAGCCTTCGTGGTCCTTGGCCTCGGTGACTGGGATGCCTATGATCTCTCCTCGGCCTCTATCTACCTTTAGATCTTTTGCCGTCTACCTTGTCTACCACAACAAGTTTATCAAAGTAGTCTGTCTCTCCGTGCTATACGGTTAAAGTAGTCGAGTATCCATAGGTAGCAGATTGTGGAAAGTCTTGTTTTGATTTTAAGCTGGTTGTGAAACGATCTGTTGGTTCTTTTTGATGTCCAGGCTACGCGCAACAAACTCCTCCAGCATCACATCTCAAAGGCATCGATCTTTTTCCTGTCCACCGCGCGGATCGCCCAGGACTCCGATGCGTAGAAGAAAATGGAAAAAATCTAAGTTCGTAGCAGTCTCAATTTGGTAGCATTGGAAGAGTTTCTATTTTGCCAAATTCTTGTGAGTTTGCTCATTGTAATTTTAGCAGTTTGAGTTCCTCAACGAACCTCCTTGTCTCATCTGCTTTGGTCGCTAACCACGGATCCAAGGTAGACAAATTTCTCATGACCTCCAGATTAGACGACAATCCAATCCGCACGATACCATACTCCTACGATATATATATAAATTATCCCAATTAAAAACCAAAAATATCTCACATAAAATTTTATACACAACCATAAAATCGTTGTAGCGCTAATCCATTTACACAAATGAGATATCACAAACATCAATAAATCGAGATCTTTTTTTTCTTCTATCATATTAATGTTAACGGTTGGGAATCAACCCCGGGACCCTGCGCTCGCTGGCTGGGTCACTACCGACTAAATCACGGATTCGTAATTGTTTTATCATTCATAATTGCAACGCATAATTGTCACACTTCCGGGCTTGGGTTTCCTCTAACAATGAGAGCGGTGAACGCCATCATCAACGTCGTCAGCAACGTGTGGCAATTGGCAAGTTTCACACAACTTTGAGATCATCATGGAGAACAGCATGCAGGTTTCCTTAATATGTTTTCAATCACTAAGGCAACGACAATTAATTTGCAATACGCACATAATTTTGAAAAACTAATGTTTGCGTGTACAGGAATTGAACTAGAATCCCCGTGCAGGAAACTAAAGTTCAAACCACTAGACTAGGCATAGATCGAAATGATTCATATTTAGATAATATAAAACGCATTATTGTAGTCAACGGAATGGAAGAGCAACGCTTATCGCACCATTGTAGTTCAAAATTTGCTATGACAACTTACAAGTTGGCTTATTAAGCACTGAAGATATATCGCGGTTGTCTGAAGTTCTTGTTAGTTGCCGGAGTCGACTTTGATCACAATCACCAAGTTGGATATGACAAGATCAGCAAATTGGACAGTCGCGAGCAGTATCTGTGTAATCTCAAATCTGAAATTATTGTGTCGAGCGTACAGCAAACTTCTACTATTATCTTGTTTATTCGTAAACACGGATTTTTATTATACAACAGCGAAAGTAACTGCATCTGAAATCGATTAGCAGTAGTATTTTTTACGTGACATGAAATATTTTGACAATGACAAATTTGTGTCAATCGAACAAATCGAGTTCAGCGCGTGAAAATGTCTATCGTGATATTTTGCTCATGACAGGAAAATTGATGAGGCAAAAGGTTGACGAGGTCAACCAGTAGAGTCTGTCAAGTTTCACCTGTTAAAAATTTCTTCCTGCTCTTCCAGCTCACGGTGACAGTGATTTTATTATGTAGATTTATATATTAGAAAGCAGTGAATACTTACTTGATTTTTCTACTTATTATAAGTTTGTGCTAAACATTAACCCCTGATGGTATGTAGTGATGTAGTGTGTGGATGTAGCAATTTGTAAAAGCGTACTAACTTACTAAATGGTTATTCATTCCTATCTTGTTAATTAATATTTTTCTTTCCTTCCTTCTGTCTTTGTTTACTTTTTTCTTTGTTTCTTTCTTTCTTTTATTCTTGAACTTGCCCATATTACGGGTGTATGGACGCGGAAAAATTATGAAGAATGAAGCCGATCTCGTCGTCCCTACAGTAGGGGTGTTTTCAATTAAAGATTAATCATTCATCGCGACGTCCAAAATTTAAGTGTCTGACTGTAAAATCCTAATCCTAGCCTAATGATCAACCCACAGGGCAGCTTATGACGACTTGTTAGTAAGTAGCGGTACCATAGACCTAAATGTTCCCGAGGTATCCTTTATTCCTCATCTTCTCTAGGAGGAGTGGCGGTTGAGGAACTTTGTGCTTGCTTCAATTAGTCGGCCAGAACGCAGTAACTGGAGCTTTGGAAGCTCTGGAGAAGTATCTAATAGCGTAATAACACTTTGTTCGTACGAGTTCAGCATCACATCAGATTATGAGATCAGTGGCGCACCTCACTACATCCTTAGTTGCTCGCCAAGGTATGCGAAAATTTACGAGATCCCATTCAGTGAGCAACATGTTCAATCAAGGCAGGTGACAATAAGCCGCTAACTCGTAATAATAATAATTAATAGTTACTGAATATACGGCGTGAACCACCTTCCGTTGTATCAGAATTATGCAGATAAAGATGGTATCCATCTTACCTCATTAAAGTATCTCAAAGGGGTCTTTACGTATTGCACCTGTGTAACCATGCAGGCCTTCCAAACTTACACTTACAACTTGGATCCGTGAAGCATTGTGTGTTATAACTTAAATTGATTTATTCGTATAAATTGATGGTAATATTAACTTTAATAATATATAAAGGGTTAACAATATTTCCTGCCACTGAGGGCTAACAGAGCTTATTCAAGCAAGACCCTAGGGTTACGGTATAAAGGAATCCGGAAATTTGTTTGTTACCATTCACAGCTAAGTCTGTTACGCGATAATTTTAGGTAGTGATCCACCGTGCCTTATAATGGACGTGTTTTTTACATTTCACTTTGGTTGGCTATAAACCTAATAACAGAACATCGGCCACAGCGACGTAGAGCCATGTCGAGCGGAAAATTCGATTAAAATCTTGTACATATATTCGTCCAGAGGTATTTTGTTCCCGTCTTTTTAACAACTACATTTTATACTGTTATTTTTAGTGAGTTATTAAGGATATACGAACTTGAATACTGACTCGTGTTTCATTATTAAGGGGATTGTTTTAATTAACTTCATTATTAGTAATTATTAGCTATGTATTGTTATAATAAATTAAGTTTTGTTATTCAGGCGCACTGTTTAACACCAGCTTAACATAGGGCACAATTTGTTTTAACTCATCAAGGACGGTTGCTGCAAGAAACAGTATAAAATATTTAAAGATACAACTAAGTTAGATATGAAAAATATATTCTGTTTTTTATATTACGATTCGTAAAAAAATTGTAGAATGTCTGCTTGAATATTGATACGAAGACATCCTGCCGCGGAATTGAAATGCGTTCTATTTTACTTATGACTGCATCCGGTGCTGCCAACTCAGTCAGTCATTAATGACACAAAAAGTAAGAACGTCGTGCTTTATTGACTTTCCTTACTTATCGAATATGTCTTTTGTCGAATACAAAACCATTTACTATTATCGTTTCTGATATTGTAGTAATAGTTAGCTCCGAGTTAACCTTAGATATTGTATAGACACCACTAGCACAAAAACAAACTTAAAACAAAACAACACATAGAATTTAGATATAAAAAATTTTGTTCGAAAATTTAACTGGAAGAGCCGAAATTTATGACTCATCGATTTGTCACGTGTCTTTACCAATTTTTTTTGTATTTTGTCATCGGCAACAAAATATCATAAGTCATTGTCAGTGTGTTAAGCGTCATGTTAGATTATAACACACACGCATGTATAACGTATATGAGGTAAAGAGAACGCGTAATAATATTACCATTATTGAAAAAAGAAGCACAAAGCAGACATTATAAAAAGTCATCGAGGCACAATGGGGCACATAAAATATAAATACATTCATCGATATGTATGAAATTTCCAGGAAAAGCTTAGGCGAACCTATAAAGAGCGGATTGAAAGGATTTGAGATTTAGTAGAGCAGACTTACAAAGAGATGCAATTTGCATTACAATAAATTTATATTGGTGGGAAGGAAGACTTCTGTTGCTTTCAGACCTGCATATTCAATCGCACGATATATTCGGTATGAGGGAAAAGTAGTAATGGAAAATGACTTGTAATTATTGTAAATGTTTCTTTCTTCTTTCCAACATTTACTTGTGAAATCAATTCAACTGGAACACGAAAATGTGCTATTAAATGAAAATACCTGCTGCTATTCATAAACATTTTTTTTTGTTAACGTACGGGTTCTTTATTCATAATTGATAGTGCGTTACTGTAATTTTATTATATTAATTTAATAATCTATTTTAGAAACAAGACATTCAAACAATTTGGCAAGAAAAGATGGATCTAAATTAGTACAAATGTGCAGAGTTAACATCAGTAGTAAAGTTCAGTGCTTGAAGATACCGTTGGTGCTAACAACTATTCAAACATCATA
>DWPT01006041.1:0-11757 GCA_018251895.1 Agathymus mariae mariae
CAAAAAACCTAAAAATAAAGTCGAACTATGTAAATAAATTATATATATTTTTGCAAGTCGTAAATCATCTAATATCCTTAACCGAAATTATCCGAAACAATCGGATAATCTGAAATAATTTCATATCCATAACCATAACAGAAACCAGTAAAATATTATTCATATATCCGTATCCATATCCGGATCCGAAATTCTATATCTGTAACATCCCTATTTTATATGCTACAGGCAGTGTTGGATCGAGTCGGATATGTTGACGTCGGCGTCAACAATTTGATTTCAATTTTAAATTTTGGCTCCACCGTGTTAATAATGAAAAAAGGACGAACATAAGAAAAGGTTTAGTGCATTCATGAACTGGTTACCGAGTTAAATTGAGATTATCTGATAACTGTATTGGACACAAATTTGTAGCGCATGAGATATGTTGTTGTATTTTATTAGAAATATTTATGCGGATTTAGGTACGATCTATCATTTAAGTGAATTATTTAAATATATTATTTAAGTGGGCAACATAAAGATGGAAGCATATATTTGTTTTAATTTTATTTATAGGTGTATTAACATAGACATAAACATTATATATTTATCTTAATTAACCGACGCTCATGTTACGTAAAAATTATATATTAGTGCAACACTTATTGATATTTATTATGTTCGTTTATGGACGTATTTGTTCGCTCTGTTGCGTCATCGCAATTAAAAAATGCTTTTGTAATTAAGCACCCGTGTATGTGTAGAGAAATAAGTGATCTGCAAGCACAACACAGCACGTCACTTGTCGATATGTTTAATGACAAGCACGAATCAAATACCATGTTGTATTTACGATCTATCAAATATTCATATTTAGAACGGAGTTGTTCTGTGTACTTACCTCGGTAGATTATAATTTATTGTGTTTAGTAATCTTAATTTAAGTTATATTATCTGTATCTTAAAAATTGGATCCATAATTTAATCTCTATATATAAATTAATTAATAATAATATTGGGAAGTGGAGATAATGTGGCAGTTTATAAAAAATTAAGTGTCAAAAATAATGTCAAGGGGATGAAAGATAAAACGCTAAGTATCAAATCTTCCGTGGGAAGATTTTAATGTACATAATAAGATTATCTACGTATTGTCACAGAATACGATGTTTATGGTGTGTAGGTAAGTAAATTTAATAACAAGGATATTTTATTAGTTGGACGCGTAATATGAAAATCACTGATCTGTACTCAAATGTTAAAATAGACTGGATAGGCTGCCATGATCAAACATTATTTATAAAAATTGATCAACGCCATTTTTGCGCTGCTCACCAAATTTTTCCCGTGGGACCAACACAGTACACCAGTAATAAAACAAAGATTTGAATTAATTTGAATTAAGTAAGTTGGTTTTTACAAACACATTTCGAACGTCAAACTACGCCATCGCTTCAACATTTCATTCCTCTTTCGTGGTGAATCGAATCCCCTTATTATAAAACTATTTACAGCCTATCCAGTGTATTGAGATCAGTGTTTACACATACATAACACTGTACAATGACATGTAGTATATATAATTGTATTTTGTGACGAACTAGTCAACGTGTCACGTCGTAGTGGGGTATAACGCGTTACCCGACTGCCGTGGCAGTACAACTAAATCCTCGCGGTGCCGTACACTAAGCCAAATATAACCTTAGTCTGTATAATCTCAAGGTCGATCTCATTGAAGCATTTCATAGGGTAGGATGTACAAATCTGTAGAACTTAGGTACATATTAAGTATATAAACATTTAATAGATATTTAAAACAGAGATCTGACATACGTAACATTCTAAATCTATTTTAATAGCGCTGTATAAATGTAAGCTTATTTAGATAGTTTGCCACTAATTATTAAATCTATTTAAATGCACAAAGTATGTAGATGATCGGTGCAACTACCTGGAGTAGAGTCGAGAATAATGAGCATTTGATAGGGGCTTTGCTTCACTGCGGTACTTCTCACGTTTACGACGACAAGAATTAGTGTACTTCGTTACCATTTGTCATATATAAATACATCATATTTACGTCATACCTGATACATTTCAAACAGCTCGTTATTTTCGACTTTCGCTGTTTAGTGTCGATGTCTATAGAAGTATAAATGTTACAATGCCAAAATTATTTACAATTTTTTAAATTATTTTTAAACGTGAATGACTTAAAAATTAAAGAATTTAATTCTACTTTAGTGTGTTTTTGTTACGAAGTTTACTAATTTATATCAAACACAATACTATTGATTCCATCCCCGAGCCTTCGGAAGTCTGTATCCAGCGGGCACACTCTGAATGTTCCTGGTCGTCAGCCCACGGTTAGCTCTACGGGAGTCGCCCATTCGAGTACATTTCTCCCCCAACGACGGTCGGTCCATCGAGCACCAACTAGGTACTGATTTACTGCACATTAACAGTAGGGATGTTATAGATATGAAATTTCGGATCGCAATATAAACATTTATGAACAATATTTTACCGGTTTCGTTTACGGTTATGGATATGAAATTATATCGGATAAATTCGGTTACTGATGTTAGATGATTTACGACTTGGAAAAATATATAACGTATTTACAAACTTTGACTTTGCTCCCAGGTATTATAACCACAGAAAAAAACAAATTAAATAATAAAATCCACCTAAACTCCACTCGGTCAGCGTAAACCAGTCGTAACGTGCTTTCTCTGCCTCTATGCGAAACTTTTTTATCGGATTCGCTGACGGTTTGTGATATCCGATAGGTTCGGTTACGGTTACGGAGCTCCATAACACCCCTGATACACAGTATCAAATGCAGCAGATGTTCGGTTATATTATATGATCATTATTACGTTTAAATTAATTTGTAATGCAATATATATATATATAGATATTATTCATAATTTCAGTTAACATAACATTACATACATTGGAACATATAAATAAAGCAGATACAAATTTATAAATAAAAAACGTTTTATAAAAAATCAGATTTATTACACAAAAAAATGTCTATCTACATAAAATATTGTGTTGACATTTGTGATGCACGAGTAAATAAATAGAACTAACATGCGCGCGTACAGCTCAACACGTACCGGTCGGAAATCGATTTGATTTGAGATAACCGTAAAAAACGAGATGTCCGCATCGTTGAAACAACATCAAACTACGACACGGCCGATATATATATTGGAAATACTATAACTATCAAAAATGCGTCGTTAAGTTCATGTCCTGACCCGTTACAAACATTATAACGAACACCAACCCCATTCACATGGCATCGGCGGGCAACGATAACCACGTCTCGAACGAACACTTGACATACTGAATTGTCATTGCTTCGTACGCCATCATCATCATCATCACAACCCACAGCTGCCCCACTGCTGGGCGTCGTCCTATCACAGTGCAAGCGGTCGATGTCAGTCTACCGAGCGTGTCAAGTGAGAACGATAGACTTCCACCACCATCGGCGTTTTCCGAAGCAAATGTTGTTTACATCGGATGACAACCCTACATAATGTTCTCCTAAAACGAACTAACTTTGATTAATTGTAAATATGAGCCGGTCGCATTGATTCCGAAACACCAGGCTGTAACCATCAGGCAGTTCAGATATGTATATTAATTTATCTCTTCATATTAATAATTATATTATATAATACAGTAAATACATAACATTTCTCGATTCATGTATATTTATTTATATACTGAGATGACACATTTCACAACAATAAAAATAACAATTTCTACACTCGTAGAGATCTAATATGTAAATATCAATGAGGTGATTACCTTACAAACAAAACCATCGTCCATCACAATTGAAGCGGCAACGTTATCTGTTCACTACAACGTCCCCTCCGGCTGGATCTGTGACCGACGGCGGGTGCTGTGGTGTTGGTGTAAATCGATTATATCAAAATATATTTTTCCCTAAAATTTAAATTATTCCCGCTTTAAATGGTCGACCAACGCGTAATACTGACAATTGTACTCTTCTCTGAATACATCATGTATATTTATGTTAACGTCTAGTAACATTTTTTACAGCCTGTATTCCGTATCACCCACACTTTAAGACATGTCCGACGCGGATTTGTTGTGTCAGTAATGTATACTGATATATTTTAGTCATTAAATCCTTATGTTAAACGGCATATAGTAGTACCACGACTCGGCAAGGAGTTCGAAGTCCTCCGGGAATAGTGGAGCGGAGAGTTAGTCCTTCTGGAATGTTCCAATGTCATTTACGTAAATAATACTTAGTTTGTACTCGGTTTACTTATTATGTTAGTTCTTAAGTGATAAACAAAAACAATATATATTTCAAATAAAAAGAAACCTTTACGTCGATAACTAGCAAACACAAAGGACGTAGTGGGCATTATTTATTAATAGGTTTAAGTCCGGTCCTGGAGCGACTTTAATGCGTGCGGACCGTGTGAACGTTTCGCACACGCATCGTCACCGCCACCTGCGTACGTCGGTCGGTACAGTTTTAGTAAAACTTCCAATTGATATTATCTCACAGATATTCTACATATATTATCTCAAGTGCAAAATTATATCATCAATAACGTTAATATTAATTTAACACATAACTTGTAATGCATTATTGCAATTTTATTATACTCCCTAATATTATTATTTGGTAAATTTAGTAACAAAACAAAAATTATTTTGTAATCATAATTTTTACATTTTTTTTTTTAATAATTGAATCTTAATAAATTACTACTAATAAAAATAAACATGACCTATGTAATCCTCGTTGTGTCGACATTAACACGTTCATGTAGCAGATATTTAGTTGATTCCATAAGTTATTTAATAATTTGTAAAATTTACTATTAACATTTCAAATTCTAATTACCTTTTTATATTATTGACAAATTCACCTTAAAATAAAAACTATCTAACTTACATTCCGCACCTAACGCATGGTCACGATCGACACCCCACTGATCTGGACCAACTTCAACAAATACAGGCAAGAGCACTTATTGCTTCGTTCAAATAATATCATTGAATATTACATCAACAGACCATCGCACCAATCAACTATACAATAGTATTTTGTATGACACTTTTAAATATAGTCTTAAAATTCACAATACAACATCAGTCGTCCTCAGAATGCACCGTCGGAGTTTGGAGAACTTCTATCCACCTGGAGGGGAGAAAACAATGTGCCGGTTAGTTGTGCAGAAGACAATATGATGTATAACGTGATGTCTCTCAGGCACCTCGTTACGAGCTATTAGTCGCACTTGTCATACTCAACCATTTGTCTTCCAGCGATCGACCATACCATAGTGACGAAATGCTGTGTTTTTTTAATTTATTTTATTATTTATTATGACATCTAAACCAGGATTGACTATTATTAAAGTATTAACGATGTCATTCTGCGCTCATCATTCAATAGCGATTGTGTTCACTTGAGCCGCGTGGGTGACTACAACATGTGAATATAAACAAAATAAACCGACACTAATTTTAATGTGTTTATTGGGAAGATCTCGGCGATATTATTGGGTCAGCTAGGATATCATGTTAGTAGTGCCCGTCGTTATGGTCGTTACGTCGCACACAAACATAATACGTGCGAGTTGGTCAGGCGTGTGCGCGTGCGTGTGCGTGTACATGCTGCGTGTGGCCCGGTTGGTACAGTGCAGTGCAGTCCACACCTGTTGTAAGTGAAGTGCGAGTCGGCGCGGAAGAAGTACACGTGGTTCTTGTACTGCAGCTTGAACACGAACTCCTTGCCGATGCCGTCGCGCTCCGCCGGCGGTCCCACGGTGTACCTGCGGTGCAATAACGCCGCAGCGTTTGGATCATACTCACCGACTACAGCGCCACCGACAGCGACACCGACAAATTAATGTCTCGCGGAAAATTATTCTCCTACTCGGGATGAATATGCTATAAATAAAGGATCCCCCGGGAACTGAAATGTGCTCGTTGGTATTAGGAAAGATGATGCATCCGGATTAAAATCCTTTTTTATTGTACCGAAGTACATGTTGAACAAGGTTGGTGGAAGAGACCACAACAAACCTAACAAATGAACAAAACGAATGAGCAAAAGCAATTTCTTATTCAATTTCGTAAGTAATTAAACTTCCATCTTCATTCTAAAGACCGAAGCCAACCGTTGAAATGAACAACACAGACTATGGCTCTCACACTCAACCCCCCCCACCCCCCGTTACTTTGGCACACATTACAATACAATCAAGAGCAGGCAGTGAGGGTCATGAAAAAAATCTTATTTCCATGTACAAAACAATTTGTAAATAATATTATTATTAATCAATCAAGTAGATTATACAGAATAGAGTATTTTTAGATCTAAAATAAGTTATGAAGAAAAAAACTAAGAATTAGAATGAGTTTAGAACAGGGATACCCAAACTATTTTGGGCTAAAGACCCCTTTTGGCTGCATACAGTTAAATTATATACCCGCAGGGCAAATATTATCCAGTGCGTATTTGTTCTCACCCCAGCAGCGGCAGCGATGCCAGCGGCGCCTCGTCCTGCCAGCTCTTGTAGAAGAACAGCGTGAACGCGGCGAACATCACCCACAGCTTCTGCCAGCCGTGCGAGTTCTTGAACTTGCGCAGCAGGTAGCCCGACAGCTGCGTCTGCGACGTGTACCACCGGATTAGGTTCGAGTGTACCGCACTCACGGACCGGACGGTGTCTCGGTGCCCGTGGACAAATAGTCAAACTTTTTGACCCCTTAGACCCTGATACATGTCCGATAGTAACCGATACTAATTACATTTTACGTATACAGAAACAAGTTCACATTCCCAGTATCTTGAAGTAACGCACGCGAACAACATAAGGAGTGCTCTTCACATTAAGACGCATACACTAACGTGTGGGTTATCTGAGTCTTCATCAACAAAATCATCACCATTTCATATTCGCAATGATCTGTTCAGCAAACACGAGACCGGTGCAGTTGACCGTTTGGAGTTAGAAGAAACAAGATCGGTTCTCGAGTGCAAACCAAACTAATCTCTCTTATTCGTGGTGTACAACTTGATGAACAACGCACGGCGTGAAAACGCCAGGATGGACCCCTTGGAGATCATCGAACTCTGCACCGTCCAACTTGCAGTGTCAAAGAGGAATTACGTGACCGGACGTGACCCGTGGCCGAACGACGCGCGCACTCACCCGCATGGCGCGATGCAGTTGCGAGCGCGGCAGCGAGGCGGCGCGGTGCCAGCACACGGCGGCCAGCGCCCCGCCCGCTCCGCTCGCCCCGCTCGCGCCGCCCGCGCCGCAGTCTGCAACCTCTGTACGGAAATCGGTTGTTTAGTAAACATGTTGACTTAACAAATTTAACGTACCTAAATATGCGTCTCGACAGATAAGTTATTTTATCTGAATTCTGTTCGCTAATAAAAAGGGATACGGTTCAACAGCGGTGGGTTGGTGTGCCGGGGTCGGCGTGTTATGCAGCGCGCGCTATACAATGTAATTAATAATAAATTTCCAAGGGCCGCATGTATCCCATTAAAATTCAGCTAGATATATTACATCGTACACCGTGCGTACATCTCGCACGGACACGACGTGCACACGTACCAGTTGCAGCCTCTCGTGCTGACACCGAACGGGCAGCAGTGTCCGTTACAGGTATATTCTGAATACCCAATTTTATTTCATTACTATCGGTCACCGATTGTTATCAACACCACAGCGCATAACTGTCCCACAGTGTTATCTAGCAATTGAACGATAAGGGCGCATTGACCGCACGCACACCTACCTGTATCGGTATCACAATATTTTCCCACATAGAAGCGGGTGACAGATAACTCCTCACACGCACGAGACACGTGCACGTGCAGTGTTACACGTTTCGAACGCGTCCGTGCGGGAACGTGCGCTGGTTCAAGTGACACATCAACTGACTAACGTCCCGACCTGAGTCATTGTCACAAGGTGTAAGCTCGGTGTCCGGTGCGGCGTCGGCTGCGTCCGCGACGTCGGGGGGGCGGTCCTGCGCGCGCCGTATGGCGGCAGCGAGCGAGTCGCGCCATCCGATATACTCCTGTTCGTTACTCGCACTCAGCAGAATGTTCACGTCCTCGCCTCGATGTTGAAACATTATTTTTAATATTAATGTACTAGTCGCAGCACGCTTTCAACTTTCAACACTTTCAACAACAACACACAACAACTTTCAACTAAATACTAAAGCAATGCAATTTTCATGTTCATGTGTACAGAACTCGCGTGTTAAACGATTATAAACCCTTCTTCTGAATATAGCATACAAAGATTTTGAATACAATCCTTTGTATATATTTATAAGCATTGTCTAACGTGTTAAAGAACCGTACGGGATGAGGGGAACAAACTGCCCGCGGCGAGTGGTTCCCATACACTGAATTTTATTCTGATTTAAGTTGATACAGTTTTTGCTTACAATAGATTGAGTTAAAATAGCCCTGTATTATTTACAATATATATATATAAAACATCGGTTCCAAACTCGACTACCGCTCACCAGCTATCGCGATGGAGTTGGGCAGGTCGGCGTCGCGCACCGCGAGCGCGCGCACGGGCAGCGCCGCGAGCGCGCGGAACTGTCCGCTCGCGCACTTCGAGCTGATCAACAACAGGTCGTTGAACTGTCGACGAACACTCGTGTTTGTCACTTACGTCTCCAGGTGACGCTGATTGGACTATTTCCAAAACCAACGACAATGTGGACTCTCATTTGGACACCAAGCCATCGCTTGTAGTCGTACGTGTCGCAGGCATTTTGGTCGATTCGGTACTCGAATATCGAATAAATTCCCGACTAGACCCTCCCACTTATTGCAATTAAACTAGTTTAGTTGTTTTCAAAATTTTGTGATATAAATAAATAAATAAACGCAAATTAAACAGGAAATGTCGACAATCTTATATATAAATGCATGTAAACTATTCATCTAGATCGGTCAAACAAAATAAAAACATCACAAACTCAACATGCGAACATACCAAGAACAACATCCTCTGTTGCAATCCCTTGGAGGAGTGTTTGTAGAGGCAACCCAGCCGGACGAACTCCCGCCCGGCCACCAGCAGCTTGTCGTACCCTGAACGTTACAGAACGTCACTTAGATTAGTGGCACGTGGCACGACAAGCTAGGACCGACGTCTTGGATCAAACAAGAACTCATTTACTGTATCAAGCTGCGACGGCGGTATTCAGTTTCAGGAGCGGAGGATTCGGATCCTTGACCACGACAAAAGTCCAGGACGGTTCGGTGAGGGGATTATTGACTAATTATTGAAGTAACTATCGGGGAGCGGCGGCGCCTCACCCAGCAGGTCCCGCTGCAGCTGGCAGAGCGCGGCGTGGTTCTCGACGTGCCGCAGCTGGTCGGCGGCGGCGGCGGCCGCGCGGCTCGCCAGCTCGTACGCCGCGCGCGCCTTCGCACCGCCCGCACCGGTCCACAGCTCTGCACGGTCACATTTAGTTTTACAATCGCGGCTCGCACGTATATTTGATAACTGGTGTGATTACGGCCGTCAGGAAACTTTCATATGTTTGTGGTTCTCTGCGCGGAACACGGAAGGAGCATCTAACGAGTTGTTTTTTTTTGTTTTTTCGGAAATCAATTGTGTCCCTCAAACGGCATAATGAGGCGCCAACGGCTTCACATGACTCCGGGAAACCTAAGACCTCATACAAATTCAGGTACCGTCGACAATATAATAACAAGGATCTCCCACTTCGTTACCGGTGGGCAGCGCGTCGGTGACCACTTGTCAGCAGACTGTTCACCTGCTCGTTTGTCGACTAGTAACATAAAAAAGTTACACGAGAAGAGATCTATTCCGGGTCGTATGCAATGAATGCTATATAAAGTAATATTGGAATATTTAATTTCACTGGCACACGAAAGGAAGCGACTGAGTCCAGTAGTGAGATAGAAAAGTTGTCGTGACTGCGCTGTATATTTTTCAACCAACTTTCGTAAGCTCAATTTGATATACATTTAAAAAACATACATATTAAATCATGAAAATCTTTATCAATATTAAAAATAATATATACTTTTCATGTAATGTTACGACATAAGTGTATTATATGTGTTCTCAATGTGCGATTCAAAGTGTTCCGATATACGACGGATGACAGTCGAGGGGTTTTTAGTGGGTCGGAATCCACGTAACCAGGTCCGTTTTCCCACACGACACATAAGAAAGGAAGGTCGGCTGACCCTCCGCCAGTCGGCGGTAGTGCAGCAGGCGGTGCAGCGGCCGCAGCAGCAGGCACGCGAGCGGCAACGGCGCGCTGCAGTCGAAGGCGGTGGCCTCGCGCGCCGGAGCGCCGCCCCGACGCCGCGCGCTCTCCACCAGCGCCACGAGCGCGCCCGCGTTGCACGTGTACTCGGAGTACGCCTGCACACAATCTGCCATCTAAATATAATTACCATACCGCCGTTCCTGCAGCGGTAGAATGTAGCGTGTCGTTAAATCAGTAATAAAATAATTAGAGCTACTTAGTTTAAATTCAATAAATGTTGACATTTTGCAAATAATGTTGATTTTTTGAAAATGTTGTAATCCAAATTAATTTAACGTAAAACCGAAATGCAATTCACGGGAAGTGAAAGCGTCAACCAAAGTGCAATGAAGGACAATCTCGCTCTGCCTCGACGAATGGCCGTCCTAGAGCAGCGCGGAGGAAATACACGAGGAATTATAACGAAGGAAGCGGATTTAGCAGGAGTCCGTCGGGTGGTGCAGGATGTTGTAAATATTTGTGGATGCGACACGTGGCAAGTGGTCGTGTCACTACAAATGATGTTAGTTCAGTATCGATCATCCATAATTTACTTCAACTGGCTACGTTTTGTTTGTAAAATGTTAAACGTGTGACGGGGCCGGATTGCATTCACACTTAACGATCAATAAAATGTATAAATATAAACACTCACGTCAAATGTACTCGACAAGTAGTCGTACAACAAGCCCGCTACATTCTTGTACTCTGGCTCTTCGGTGTCTGTAACGGAGCACATTTAAAACAGGTTTGTTACGGAGAATGACATTTATATGTACAATGTGAGTTAACATGTGTATGAACAGTGACTGGCCCGTTATTTTCTGATCCCGATCACAGCGCCGCTTAGTACCGGCTCCCATTGTAAATATTAACCAGTAACAAAAAAATCATTTGTATAAAATGTACAATTATTAGAATACGGCCTATACAATGTACATATATATACGTATATGTCATATTTATATATGTATGATATTTGTTGTATAAATAAACATAAATGGCACCTTAGACACAAATCTATTAAAAAAACCCTAAAATAAGTTAATTAATTATTACGGCCGTATTGGGCCGGCCTAGAATATTCCCCCCAATCCCACGCTGGCAAAACAGGGTGTCGTAAGAGGCGACAGTAGCCAGCCAGTTTGATGGTAGGGCTTTGCGTAAAGATTATGTTATCAATATTATTATTAAGTCGTTAATATTAGTATTATTATCTTTTCGTGAAGCCTGCCTGGCTAGCTACCACCCTTCTGCTTGAGTCAGCCGCCAAACGACTCGTCGCGTTCCGGCTGGGGGCTTGAGAGCCAGTACCTTCTTTTTTAGCTTCTTCTCATTTCCTGGTCGACAACGCATCAGTGATACCTTTAGTCTTGCTGATGTCCATGGGCGATGATGACCACTTACCATCAGGTGGCTCGTCTG
>DWPT01006042.1:0-11757 GCA_018251895.1 Agathymus mariae mariae
GGAAAATTTTAATACTAAATATTCTTGTGGTTTGTATCGTTTATATTTAACGTGTATAATAGAATATTGGTGAAAATATAAAAGTTGACATAATAAATATTTAAACGTAATAAACAAAACTGATTGCGACAAGCAGCGCCAAAGGATAAGTAAAATATATATAAATCTGCGAACGAAACACATATTAAAATACAAAAGTATCTTGAACTAATGTTCATTCCATGTGATCTGTGGAACCGTTATAGAATCATTAGTTTATCTATTTCACAAACCCGATTTACTTCGAAGCGACTGGACGAAAAAATACTATTTTGATACATAATTTTGTGAGCCAATGTGACTAATTGAGTGAAGTGTATTTTTGACTGTTAAGATAATTTATAAAATATCATTTTAATATTCATTGTATTATAAAATATGCTTTTCCTAAATAAAAATTATAAAGTATTAAAAAAACTTTGTAGAAATTTCTAAAAATGAATAATCTAACATTATAAAAAATATTGCAAACATTAGTCCTTTCCCACAATTAACAGAAAATTCAATTCTTTTTTTATTCGTGCAGGAATGTAAAAATAATCCAAAATATATTTAAAATTAAAAAAAAAACTATTACATGACAATCCGATTCGGACTTTTTGAAAAAGCAAGTCACTTTAAATACATTATAGCCTAATACTTGCACGCATAAATCATAAAACAGCTACGACAAGTTTTTTTGTTGTCCGTAGTTGCACGCTAGGAATAAAATCATTAATCGTCTCTTAGTCTTGTCATCGTTTGTCACGATGTCATATCATTTGTTTTTGCGACTACACTTTGAATGACAACACTGTTCTATACATAGTACTAAAAATTCACACACAGCAGCGCAGCGGCTTCCCTCTGTTGCGGGTAACATCAACAGACAACATCATCTATGCTAAGTGGTCACCGTTACCGGCAAAAAAGTATTTAAGGAACCTGATTATTTATTTTATTTTTTAACTGACTTTTCAAACTGAAACGAAGTCACGAGTAACGTCGGACTTAAAGCAAGTGATAAGAATCCAGGGATCTACAACAGGAGATGCCGAGCACGGTACACAGAGCAGTGAACGGTGACAAAGTAAAAGATGGTGATATTTGCAATGAACACGACCAAATCATGAAAATCGACATTTATGTGTCTTACAAATCGGCTCACTCGAGAATCAATCCTCCCGAGTACGATACGGTTTCCTCACTCGGCAGGTAGGGTACTACTAGGTGGGCTTCGTGATTTTCAAACTGATGCATGAGTAATTTTTTTATGCTACCTCCTTACCTCCTAAGAACGACACTAGATGAATTACCCATGACATTTATACCATTTTACCACCAAAAAACTTTTGAATAATTTTCCTTACTGCAATTTTCATACGGAAGAAGAGTAAGAGTGTCGAAATGGATAACCAAAGCACCGCTACCATCTTAATTATGGGACGAATGTATATGACCACCACCATACTACATAAAATCACACGTAAAGTGACTATACCACTTTAAGATTTAAATATTCTAGTCTGTCATGAATTTGTGCGTAAGTCGTGGATGACAAAATCAAGTTGCTTTCTAGAACCTATTTCGTAATGTTAATTATCGTTTATTTAAAAGATAAATGTATACAAATTTATTTCCGTTAGCACAGAAAACATCTCAACCAAGATTGTAATCATCAAAATGTAGAAATATGTGTTTACTTTAAATGACAAGCGGATAACGAACAGCCATTTATTAAAAGCGTGACGATAGATAAACAACTTTTATTTATGTTCTTATTGTTGGGCTTTCTGCGAAGAATTAACTAACCCTAGACACATATTTGCAGAACAAGCAATATTAACCGTTGGCAATATTAAATTTTGCAACAGTGTTATGGTTTAATGGTAAACATTAAATATATCGATATATAATATCTACTATTATACTCTTATTTACCGATATTATACTGCTATTGAGCAGTATAAGATTTGCGGTAACAGTATTATAGGGTAATAGTAGTATATTATTTAAAATTTATTAAATACATCGATATTTAATTAACGATTAAAAAGGAAGCAAGGAACTAACTTATTAATTAATTCTCTAGACTGTGGACAGTTAATTTTGAGGTAGATAGCGTGCAAGTAAAAACCATCATGCACGAATACCGGCATGATTGAAATTTGTGGTAATTTCGACCAGCGACCTCCAAAGAAGAATCTTAGTACTATTGCCTCTTTCTACGCTGCACCATGACCACCACAAGCTTGGGAATCTGACTTACAACTATAAGTCGATGGAGTCCCTTACATCCTATGTTTATCAAACGCTTACATTATTGCAAATGAAACAACTTTAATTTTAAACGAATCTCTGACGTTACCTCAGCCAAAATTACAAAAACATGTGGCCTATTCAGCGAACTCATAACGGCAACTAGGCCACCGTTACATTAATAAAAGACTACCTTTGGTTAATGTTTGTGAATTGGTGCTCTACTCCGCTTTGTTATACGTCCACTTGCAAAGGATTAATGTCAATGACGTCATACGTTTGAACAGGGGCCGCTTAGTTTGTGTTCACATCATCGTAGGAAAATTGGGACAGGTCTCATTTGTTGAAAGTTCGGTTTCATGATCTAAGGCCCTCAAGTAGATTGAACTTTCATCGTTGGGACTTTATTGTTTCCAATGTTGTTTATCGTTTCCATTTAAAAAGCGATAAAACTCACGTTTAACACGATTTATTGGCGGAGTTTGATTTGATATGTTAAATTTAGTGCAGCAACTCAAAATGAGCCGTTCCAATTCATCCCTTACGTATAGAAAGCCATTTGTTACTAAATTGTAATAGATCTATGCTCCTAGAGGCTTTACGATGAAAATTTTAGTGTTTCACATCAAATTTTACATGTTTAAATTCATTCACGATAAAGACCGAATTCTTTAAGAAATCCGCCTCGTCAACAAAAAAAAGAGGGGACCTACCTTGGCCTGTTTATATTGAAAATGCCCTTTGGTTACTTAAATTCGACAAAATATCTGTTTTCTGACAAGTAACGAAGACGTTTTAAAAGTATCTCCATCAGGTTCCGATAAAGATATCGTATTCCACAGTAATTAAACACTGTTTTAGAGCGACGCATAAAAGCCTAATTAGTCAAATGTCGAAAAAAGTTTAGTAGTTAAGTCTGTCCTTTTATTTCCGCAATATTTGGAGCCCCTATTCGAAGTGCGAAGAATCGACCGATGAATGGAGACCGGATGGTAAAAAAATGACAAGCAAAAGCGGTAAATGTGTTTTGTACGCGAATTAACTCGAAGGGTGGTCATTGTAACAGATACATATTAAGGTGAGGCACGTCTCAATGCCCGTCCTTCAAATTAAAAGATCCAACTCTTTTACATCCGAAATTGCCAGGTGGCTGAACTACGGTTTTACATAGAACACATATATAAATATATCTGCTTAATTACCCATCGATCGATCAAAATTAAGTAACCATTGCCTGTAAGAGTCGTTGACACATTATTTTTATTTTAATAGTCTACAAAGAAACAGTTTTTATATTGTATCTTTATATAGTAAGTGATAACCGCCGCATACAGGCGTCTGTATGTCTTAATTACTACCAAGAAGAAAGGCAAGTGCTTCGCTTAATATTGGCTCTTTGCACGGTATGTTCTCGAAAGATTGATGGCTAGCCAGGCTGGTAAAGCACTATCACTACGCAGAAGTGCCAACGGTCAGGATTCAAGTAAACGATGTAGAATCTACCTAAAATACTTTAATAGGTAAAATAAGGGCACTGTGAATACATGTGATTTGGTAAAAGTGGATTAATATGATTTGTATACAGTGGCTTCGGATTGAATATCCAAAATTAAAAATCAAAATTATTTAATAATTGAGATATTTTGTAACGTATGCACGTAATTTTTTGCTTCTACTACCGTTTCGAAAAGGTGCTTAAACATTGACGAGAAATAACGGCGAAAGGAACTCCTCAACACATCTTTTAAAACAACACATGGCTATTAAACCTGCTCGAAATTGGTGCGACACTATATTTCCAGGCGTCCTTGTCATTAATATATTCAACTATAGATACTATAATATCCTTTATCTGGAACCTTATTGTAAAACCCAACTCCAAGCCCCATAAAAAAACGCTGAACCTTTTGAAGGCGGTATGAAGACGTAACCAAATTATGCCTATTTCTTTTTGCTTCTTTTTTCACTTTTCTGCTTGTACATTTGTATATTTTTAATAAATACAAAATGACTATAAATGGTCACTATTAATATATATTAAATGGCCATGGTGAGTTCCCTTTTTTCTTTAATTTTTCCCTTAAAGACTCGACGTGACTTTATATATAGCTTTAACTGCTCTTTTCTGTAACACAAATATTCAATCAATGTCCATTGATATACCCCACATTAGGATACGATAAGACGTAACACAATGAAAATAGGCAAAATAAACAAGTCTAACTGTTTCTACGTCCGTAATCAGTCTTATCTTTCTAATAGCGTAAACAGTGCTTCTAAGTTTACCTGCGAGAATCGGTGTATGAGCGCCCCACTGAAGCTTACTATCTAAGATAATCCCTAAGATATAGTGATCATTTAATAGCAGATAAATTCCCTATCCGTTTGTTATTTCTTTAAAAAAACAAATGATTATAGTAGAGACGCCTATCTGTTCTGAACTGATATAAGTAGCTGCCCCATTTATCACAGCCCGGCGAAGTCTCGGGCGGTCAGAAGAACAAACTACTGACTTGTTTGACTTTACAATATCATATTCTGAGAACGCGCGGCGGCAGGTAGATCTTTTTTTAGTGCCGCCTCGGGTAAGGCTGCCTGCATTACCGAAGTGAGAAGTGACGTGACAACGAGGTAATGGTGCCTAAGTAATTTTGAAAAAAGACCCTTTTTCATATAATTTAGCAACCCTGTAGCTTAGTTCCTGGACCGATATTTATAAACATTTATTTTGTATGATGTTTTTGAGTTCAGTGCTCCATTTGTATTAGGTAGACGGCAAATGTGTTGTAGTTATACATATTTGAAATTTTATGTGTTATTAACAATGACGGGACTATTCCAACCAATAAAATATTAAGTTTTTAGAGGTGTAAGCACCTTGTAAGATATGTATTATATATATATTATATTATAATTTATAGGAATGCTGACATGCAACATAATTTAAAAATATCAAAAGTTAAAAAATATGTTAATAATAAAACAACGTAAAGGAAATTTTATTTTTATTTTATTAAAACTATTTATTTTATTCTATTAAAATTTTATTCTATTAAAACTAAATTCTAAGTAAATAGAATAAAACATCGTATTCCATGAGCTGTAAGCTGTAGAGATTACGGATTTTATTAAAAACAACATAGAGTAATTTTTTTTTATTTATTATAATGTCAATTACAACTCGAGAAAATAAAGACTTGTATGGTATACGTCATTTTGAAAATTAAAGTCATACTTTGCCTAACCTGACATATACTAGACGTTAGATTTTGCAGCAGACATCCCCAAAGGCACTGTATCTTCCGATAAGTCGATATATCGGCCAACGTTGGCATGAAGTTACATAACTCGGTCAGTTATTAACGATTAACCCAAACCGTCGGGCTGTAAGCTCGTTCCACTAATAAGGATTACGATTAAAGAATGCAAGTCAGTTTGATTGATTTACACTGACACTTATTAACTGGCAGCTACAATCAGGGCCGACATTGACATGTCAATCTCGTAAATATGGCATTTTATTCCACACATAAACATTTCCATTCATACTTCAAACGCATTGAAATGAAACGAAAAAAGGATTACTTCTCGACCGAATGTAAAAGGATCGAAAGGATGTAAAAGATTTATTGGGTATTATGAATATGTTGATTGACATAAAAGCGTAGTGATCGCTATAGTCTACGAGAATATTTATGAATTGGTTATGGTTACCGAGTAAACTTAAGAGTTGCTTCTATCAGTGTTTCAACGACCCTTCGATGGTTATTTTAATCTAAATAGCGTAAAAGTCGTGTTTTCGTTTGAAAAACATAATTAGGTACTTTACTTAAATTTAAATTTATGAACCTTAATTCATTCTTAAGTGTAACTTAATTCACTCCATTCACCATTACAAGCAATAACTATTCCAATAATGGGTTTGGATCTTCTACAATTTAACAGCGCAAGAAGTAACGGCCATAGGCCACGTTGGCCAATTGCAGGTTGATAGAATTCATACATCTTTTAAAACATCATCGATAACTCTCATTTACTGCAATGTTATTATTTAAATGACATTACAATGCACGCTACACATATTAATTTCTTCGTATACATGTGTAGGCGTTTTTATGTCTTTATTAATATTTAAATATTCGACTATTATATTTTAAGTTATTGTTTTTTTTTTTCTAATTTACTTAATTTATATGATTTAAAATTATGTAATATTGTATTAGCTTATTACATCCTTTTCATCCGTTCCGATTGCAATATTAAAAGAGTTTGCTGAGTTTAAATCGAGTTCGTTTAATCGGGGAAATCGCTGGACTATCACTTCGTTCCATTATCATGGTAATAAATAAATAAAAAATACTGGTAGAAAGTTTTACAATATTCATCTGTCAGTATCCACTGGCGGTCCGCCCAAAACATTATTGTCGGTCCTCCTCATATGGCCTTATTGAAATCCATTTTTGTAAAGGTAAACCTTTACAAACATTTTAAATATTAAGGATGACAACACTTAGATTCAAAAATGTAATTATATAACATTCAAAAGGCATTATACAAAATAAAATAAGAATTAAGCTTAAACTCTTTTCGGCTACTATTGGGTTATTTTCTCTCAATATAAAACAAATGTCTTCTAAAAGCTGGACTAGTTTGCGACTGCACAAATCATTAATAAGTGAAAACTTTGGTTTGGATGCAGTAGAAATTGTAACGAAGATTGCGCTGTGGATGCTGTAACTGAATTTCATTTGAATTGTGTAACATTTCAAGTTCCAGTTTCTTTTGAAACACAACAAATATTTATCTTACTAAATAACGTTAGACTAAAGTATTTCTAGACGTAGTTCCATACTTAGTCTTCGGGCCGACAAACAAGCAAAACTTTGAGCTTTTTATAGTTTCAGTGAGATATTAACCATTCCCGCGTAAATTCAGACAAACGTACCAACAAAAGTAACAAATGACGTATAATTTTAAAACAAGTTACATATAAAATTTCCTCGTCAACAACAAACCTTGTGCAAACACATAAAATCACCGACGACGTGTTTTACGGTGGAAACTGACCGTAAATTTAACGTTCATCCACAAACCTTGACGACATATCTGTAATGGTAGATTCACTTTATTGAAGGCGAGACTCCACGTTCGCTATCTTCCAAATTAATGCAATCCATTAAAGCAAATGGAAAAGAGGTTAATCTTTGAAACTGAGAATGTTTTAAGGTATTGTATTTATTAAACACTACAACTTTTACAATAACCAACATATTATTGTTTTTGTCTTTATCTTATTAATGTTTTATAGTCGATATTTATTAAACACCTTGTTAACAAGACTTCAAGTACAATGAAGACTGAAAGATGCATTGTATTCCAACAACATATGTATGGTACACAGTGGACCTTTTGAAAACATGGTAAAAAAAAATATAATTTTGTAAATAAAACATTGAATAGTAATTTATAGACACATAGACACATACATAGCAAAAAACATTAACACTAACTCATTGCCACTAAAGATTTATTTCTTATTTTTTTTCTAATAATATCTTAATATTAATATTACATTAATCTTAAGAGCTAACATTACAGGCAACCCAATGCGTTAGCCTAGATACTATGTACGTACAATTTATATTTCAATAACTCTCTGCATATTTGTATTCATATATTGTAAATATATTTTAATTTATACGGTGGTTTTCATTTATTACGACCTTGGCTATAGCGACAATTTTTTATGGCGACGAATGAATGTAACTAAACTGTTTATCTGTATATCTCTACCTATGCCTGTTACGACTCACGGATATAACGACCAAATTACGCGGTCCCTTCAATGTCGTTATATCCGAAATCCACTGTATTTAATATTTTAATGCTTGGCAAAATAAAATGTCAGTAATACAATTATTAGTTAAAGTTATTACATAATGTTAATTTAACTCAATTTCTAGAAGGCACTAAAAAGATGGCTCGAACCGTATACAATGTAATATAATCAACCTAATTATTATAAACCTAATAACTTTTGAAATATTTATAGGACGGAAAAAACAAATTATTTAGTTAATATAGTTGCGGTTCAGCGCGTACAGCTAACCATGTTTATACGACAGAATACTAATCATAGTTTACTGTTAAAGAAAATGTTTTTACATACAGAAAATAATGTTAGCGCACATTCCTGAAAGGGTATAACTTAGCGAACATGTTGATAATCGACCGCTGTATGCGCCAACACGAAGTTCACGCGCAGCGCTAAATTGGCGCTTGCTGGCTAAAATGATTAATTATAAAATTGAAAATAGTATAGATATCTATAGATAACTTGGAGAGATTAGGACCGAAAGAGTCTTCATCTGTCCTTGAGTGAAAACCAACGCGGAACCGCCGCGTGGTGCACGCTGCTGAAGACTACGAGATAATATCGCATTTCCATCCTCATCCAGATCGCTGCACGATGTACCTACCACCTAGTTTAAATCCTCCAGTGTTAGTGCAAAATGGCAGTTTTACCTACATAGCTAGCACCATCCTTTCTTATCAGTCAGTCAGTTTAACGAACTCCTCGATTTCTTTTGGAATGCCAACGCGTTGGTGCTGCCATTCGTGTTACGAATATCCATAGACGACGATGCCAACATACCATCAAATGCGCCATCTGGTTGTTTCTGGTTACCAAAAAGGGGGTTTTATTTTAAATTAGTAACATAATCGATAAGTATACGTAGATCACATTATGCTGAATTTAACATATCTCATGAATTTTATTATACCTTCGCTTCAACCTGTGACTGCATATTATGTCGGTAATCCTTAATTTGTGGACTGTGTTTATACCAAACGTCGTCTTGAACCAGTCGCTGTGCAATATTTTAAGCATCTAACTCTTTTGTAACCATTCCCGGAGAGGGCCGCGCGAGATGAATCTGTGGAGAATCGCTCCCCGTGTCATTTGCATACATTCAATTTTATTGCATGCGTAAATAATCATTCAAGTGCTTTGTATTACTAAAACAGACGTTTTGTTTATGTCAATGTTGAAATTAAAGGTTAATGCGCGTCTCGCTTTGCTTTGACTATTGAAATCGAAATTGAAATTAGCCTTCTTTGCGAGTTAATATTCTCGCAATAGTTCTGTCATAAATTAACCTTATATTTCAATTTTAAGTATCATCCAACAACTATATGCGTACTAAGGTATAATAACATTGATGTGCTATTCATAGAATAATGATGTGACGAAATAGAGCGCGGAGAACAATTACATTTCTACTATTACAAACGTCCAACTGGAGCCCCGCGTTCGTACTTAAATGACTTTTCAATTTTGCCGCATAAAAACTACAGAAATTACAGAAAAAATCTTATTTTTATTCTGTGAATACATTTTTGACAAGAAAATTACGGCCGTATTTTCTATTTTTAAAATACGTAATACCTTGTTTTCGTTTCAACGTGTTCAATCGAAGATCATTTTTAAGTGCAACATCGTCTCGCCCCGTTTCCAGTAACCAACGGTGGAATGAGTACGACACTGCAGTGCAGTAAAAATAGTATTTATATCTTATTATGTATTATTGTTATCGATAATACTGATACAAAATCATTTAGGTCTTATACCTAGATATTTATATGATTTTATAAAGCACAAAACTTGTGAGTATCATTTACAGTTAATCCTATATACGTAGCCCGAGGTATATTAAGGCAGGATTTAGAATCTAGAGTCCTACTAAGATAGTAGTAGTAACAAACTTGTTTCAGACGCGATGGATAGATAGATAGATGAAAAATCGAACGTCCTTTGCTCGCTGTCTAATTCACGTTGATCTAAAATGCCTTTCAAACTGGAAAGATTATTGTAAACAATTAACGTCTCTTACTTACTAAATTTAAATAATTATCGATCACAGGAATCTCGAAGCAAACTACCGTCACAAGCAGTCGGGAACCCAAGCACATTACCAGTAGCATTATAAACGCAACGCAACTTTTTTATTGCCGAAAGGATATAAAGTCAGTTAAGACCACAAGGAGCATAAACCGGCAAGTTAATACGACGGCATATAATAATTTCATGATACAGTAACTACACAAAACCAAAGTTGATATGGGTAATAAAACTTGCAATACGGCATACGACGACAATTACATCTTTTGTGAAATATAGGGACGACGCGGTTGAGGTGTTGGCATGAGTTCGGCGTTCCATGAAATTACTAAATAATTTTATAATAAAATGAATAAACAGAACTTTTAACCCGTAGTTGGTGTGTCTGTTAGTTGAATCGCATATGGTATGGACGTACGCAATATCTGAAAAAAACTCCAAAATAAAAACAACCAAAATAACCGGAATCAACTCTTTGTGCGGCCATTACCGAGTAACACATAATTGTGGAAGTTTACAAATTCAACACAAAAATTATTTCGGAATGTGCTTACTAAGTTAGGGTTACGGTTAATTAATAATAATAAGAATAATAAATGTTAAAGATTTTGATGGATATTTCTTATGTTCCTTCTAAATCTAAAATTTTTTTTTCGATTCTGTAATTTATAATTTTCTCTCTTGATAACATAACATAATGCTGTATATATATATATGTATACAGTATATATATCACACGCCAGTTGGATGACTGATTGAAGCGGCGGGCGGTTAAAATCTCACAATGATAGTATTGTCGCCTAACAATAACACTAAGTTACTCGTCTGACTCTACAGTTCTAAATGCCTAAATTCAAGCGCGAGCTGCAACACGTATGACACTCAGCACAGTGTACGACAGGCATATGATATACAGCGGTGGCGCGTCTCAGCGCGCAATTTCGGTGCGGTGCGTTGTGTGTAGATCGAGTCCGTGCCAAAATTGCCATCTTTCCGCCGCGAGCTGACAATAATGTGCGGTTACACGGTACATGGTTTATTAATCCTAAGTTAAATTCCACTGGAGACAATACTGTGATAGAATACTACAATTTATATTTAAAGCGTAGAAAATATAGATTTAAAAAATAAATATTACATGTAATTTTTGACAGTGTGGATGGAAACGTAAAGACCAAAAACTTTTAATGACTCTCCGAAACAACAGCCAAAGCAGGTTAACCATACTTCACGATAATCAGGTTCTGACCTGATAAGAAAGGCAGCGGTTTACCAGACACGAAAAGAATCCTACAACCGGATTTTACAGAACCTAATGACCTCCAACAGGAGGAAACTTATACCATAACTTTATCTGTTACTCAGCAGGGACCACCACGAGCAAGAGAAGTTGGCTTGGACCAAAAGATATAACTACTGTTAGAGCACGTATAATAAATACACCACTGACCAACACTACACTCTTATTGCATCTATAACAATTATCGGACAGCAATCATACCCGCCCTTCCGGAGCGTTCGCTTTTAAACTGTATCGAACGGTGGCGCCATCTATGTCGTTTGAAGAATGGTGGCAC
>DWPT01006043.1:0-11756 GCA_018251895.1 Agathymus mariae mariae
AAGAAAGCTCTGTCATGGATCAACCCCGAGAGTTTCAACAAGTCAAATTAAGCATCGTGGAAAAGGAAATGAAAACCCATACCATTCAAATGACCATCAGCAAAACAGGTCATACCCAAAATTATCCAATTCAAACCTAAAAATTTGCATTATTATTATTAATGAAAACCCAAATATTCCAACTAGCACGCAATTTATGAACTGCACAAAATAATATTAAGTCTGTTATTAATCTGTTATTAGATCTGGATTTAATTGAAGAAGAACAGATTTCTTTATATTACCCTCATAAGAAACAGCTGTCGTAATGCATCTCAAATTTAATATAGGTCCGGGACCAGACAATATCCAAAGTTTTAACAACTCTTGAACAAAGTGCCTCCGATATAATGCATGTGAATTTAACAAAACCAGGCCGATCTGTAAACAGGCATGGCAAGACAAGTTGTCAACATGTCTTATAAGTTTGGTATACGATAGTCCTGTTTATTTTAGTTGATTGATATACTAAAACATTCGATTATGCCAACTGGGTATGTTTGTAGAAAATATTAGAAATCGACTTTCAATATATGGAAAAATTATATACCATTATTTTCACGGTTTCTAGAACAAAATAGAAATGAATTTATGGTTTTAATTATATTAGTAGAAGATAGCAGGAGATTTTTCTTTCATAATTTTTTTGGCATATTCAATATCCCAGTCCTATCAGTAGAAAAAGGTGAAGCATATTTTAGTGTTCACATTACAACCATAGATGAATTAATTAGGAATACCAAAAAATTAAGGCATGTTTAACCGAGATACACCGCCTGATTTCATTATGACGTACCATTATTCCGTTGAGCCCCGAAATTAAGAATTTAGGTAGACCACACTCTTAGTTGAAAATAATTCTACTACCTTATATTTTCGTAGAAAAACTTTATCCTCTTCCTGTTTTACTCTGAACATAAACGGACGAAAATATTAAATTAATGTTAAAATATTAAATTTTCTTTACAGCGAAAATAACCGGTTCTGTTACACAACAATTATTCGACCGAATTGTAATACAGATTTTTATCAATATGCATTTACTGGTTAGGCTACACTACACTAGAACAATCTATCAGTCGACATAAGAAAATAACCCAAAGACAATTACTGCGGAATGAATATCGATAGTATATCGATTTTATGTACCTAAGTATGTACTCGTATATACGTTTGATAGTTATGATTGCTACACCTTCCGCAATGTTTCATCATGATTCAAATTGAACAGTAGAAAATTCGACAGCGAAATATATTTGATTTGATGAATTTTCAATAAATTTACACACATTCAAGACACATGAGCAAACACGCAGAGTACTCATGAGTAAACGAAACTGAATTGAAACTTTTTGTAAAATATAATCGTAGTAAATAAAATACGCTCTGTAAGTGGTTTATACAAATGTATTATTCATACATTTGTAACGTGGTACTAATTTTTATTATGTAAATATTCGACAAAAAAGACACACAGGTCTCCTGACGGCAAGCGTTCACAGACAGGTAAATACCGCGACTACCATGCATCCCCGATGTTCAGAATAGTCCTCTATAGAAGCGATAACTTTTTCATTTTTTAAGTCACAATATGAAGAAGAGCACCGCACTAAAATATAAACCAAGCATAAAACTTCTGTACCGGATTGTGAGATACGAGCAATAGTCCAAAACTTCATACCAAGCACAAAAAAAGAACGACTCATTTTAAATTCTCCAACAATATATCAAGGGAACAAAAGTTCTAAGTTAACACTGAGTTCATTAGGACATGAGAGAACTACACTGAGTTCTGATTGTACAACAATCGGGCAAATCGTTCAAACGTTTCGAGCTCGGCGAACTAAACATTTCTCCAATGATTTGGCAGCTCGCCCCCGCCTAAATATAAATCGTAATCTCACTGAGTCAAGTCAACGCTCCCGTCGTTGAAACACCGAAAATAAACGGTCCTGTGGGACAACAATTATTCGACCGAATTCTAAATTCAAAGAACTGTTCTGTACGTGATAAGCGTGTTGACATTCAAGAACAAACCTCGTCTTCACTAACGCTGTAAACATCAACATCTCAGAGTTTTAAAATATAATCCTTTTTTATTTCCGTCATGAAAATGGAAATCACTTCGAACTAACATTTATAAGACTTTGATACCTAAAATGGGTGGGAGTTATTACAATAACTACAGGTTATCACAATACCATAACTATCTCATTGCTAGGCTTGGGTCTCCTCTCACAATATGAGAGTTAAGCCATGCTCTACCGAGCTGGTGAAATGAGGATTGGCAGACTTCACAGCCATTAAATGAACTCAACCATGCAAGCGTCATCAGTATATAAAAGTTTGTATTAATGTATGTATTATAAGATAAAGTTACAAGTGCTTGCAGTGGTGTATAATAGTTGCTATAATCTTACTTTCAAATAAATATACGCTCGTATGTTGAGTTTGAATTTATTTGAATATTAATCGAAATATTTCCTTTATCAAATTTACCACTGCACTATACATAATATATATATGTACTCAAATATTTTTCCCTTTTTAATTAAATCTGCAATATATCAATGTAACTAGAAACAGATAATTTTTGTGCTTCGATTGAAATGGACGACGTGGCAATGAACACCATTACAAAAAATAATGATGCCACTTATTGGTTATTATTGATTATGGGTCCCTGGTGATATCGTTGTCTTGTGTGTTCAATTTCACTATAGGTCTACTTGCGGAACCTTTTTCGACGTGAAATTTCTTGTCAGAATTGAAGAGTGTCCCAGCTAATACATGTTGTTTGTTGTTGTTGTTTGTTTGGTTGTTTACTCCGTTTTGTTTTTTAAACTTAATTTTATGGTTTTTGTTACTAGACAGATTTGTAATTCTTTGTTCCGAACTAATCAGATAGCACCGGAAATCGTATTTGGACGTATATTTTGAATCTGCCGTAGAATTTCCAGATTAAAATGGTTAGCAAACACCATTCATGCTTTCTATAGCGTTATATCCATAAAATATTCCATATGACCAAATTGGTTTCATCATGGCTTTGTATGTTATTAGTTTTTTACTGAGAAATAGGGACGATTGAGGCTAATATAGGATGTATTTTTAAAATACTTGCTTCTTTCATTTTATTTATTTATGCTTAAGCAAAGTTAATCTTCAGACTGAGTAGGGACAACGTCACGACCAGTCCTGACTTCCGTAGACTGAAGATTATCTGGACGAAGTTACATATATTTGATGTTAACTGGCACATGTCGAGTCATTTTAATGATTTTTTTCACGTGTATCTGTATTTTTTCTATTGCTATCTTTGTCACTCGTAAGACAACAAGAGTTTAATACACATGGGTATCACGACACTGTTGGTGTAAGGTAAATCGGAAATGTAGTTTGAATTTGACTGAACCATTAACTGCGCCATGTAAGACGCATGTACATACAACTCTGGGTGTATACAATGAAAACGTTAGAGAATATATCACGAGGTATCCTCTTCAAATTTTAACCGAAACAACTTATTAAACTCGTACAAATTTAAGAGTATCGTTTTGTGCTTATATAATTTGTTTTTGATTTTCACTCTTCAAATTATAAAAAAAATGCTTTGTGACATATTCGTGTAATTTACAAAATCGTTAACTTTATAATAAAACGTAACTTTTATATTTGTTACGTTGTCATTTTCAATTACTCGGATTGATTTTCTCACTGATTCCTTTAGTATTTTTGCCGTCCTACTTAAAACGCCCTCTCGGATTTACATTAATTGCTACATTATTTTCTAAAGCAATGAGGAATTATATCTCTATATAACACGAACCGTTATTCCAGCTTCTCTAAACGTAAGATAAAGATTTCTTTACCTGGTATATTTTAAAATAAATAATAAAATAATAATACTAATGATTTTTTGGGTCCCACAGGACATACATAGAATGAAAATATACATAAAATACAAAGACAAGCAGACTTAGATGTGTAGAGAATTCAACCATTATTTTTTCAGACAAAACCATCAGAAAACAAAAATGGCATTAGAATAGTAGAGCCGTACAAAAATTAATAAAAAAACGTTTAACTGAAAAGAACAAATTTCTAAACATACCTTAACGTTAAGAAGTAAAGCAGAATTGATTGAATAATAGATGTCGGAGCGAGGAGAAGATAATATCAAGAAGAAACTAAGGTTACAAAGAAGTTAAAAAGCAAGACAATGGTCATTAATTAATGGTAATTCCTGTACAAATTCCATTAAACAGCGTACAAGTACACAGTAGAAACTTCATGGCTATTTCGGCGAAAATAAAATGGAAACCACTTGAATCTAGAACGAATTTTGGAGCAGGGCCGTATTATGATTATCATAACTATATCATATGATTATCATAACTACATGTATTATATTTTTAACTACATATATTATAATTTAAAAAAATTACGTGCCGAAGTTAGAAGACTACATTATTTTCTATGTATAAACATATGTCAAATTACTTTTATTTAAAACCAAAGTATGTTAATACCATTTTATTCAATTCATAATTCACCTCCATATGAATTTATCTACAATCACAAGCACACAGATTATCATTTCCTACTTCATTAACAAATTGTTTATAATTATCAAAACATAATAGAGAATCTAAATGCGGTTACATAAATAACAAACCAGTTCTAATGCTATTTAATTAAGTTATTTAACTTTAAGCTTAGATCAAAGCGGAGAATTGGAATTCTACTGAATTCATTTGCATGAGTTAGTGACATAATGTTTTGTTAAATACAAGTAAGAAACATTATTAATTTAGGTACAGGGCATTTGTATGATGAGGATCGAATGTATGTTAAACATTACCAATAGTATCAGGTATGGTCGCTTCGGGACGAGTCGACTACTTTTATGCCTCTATGGTCTAAAGATGTGGGTCCCTGGTGCGCAGATTACATTGCGATACTAAAATCATCCTGCAAATGAATGCTAGCAGATTAGACAACAGGTATGTAAAGCTTGCTATGCTTTACCTGATGGAATGTCGAAGCCATGATTCACTGTGTTTTTTAAAAAATTTATGTAGGTTGGTATTAACACCAACTATAAGTAATACTAACAAATATGAGTCATTACTTACTTTAATTAATATGTATTTATTATTATAATAGTAATTTACGATTCACAATATCTGTTATAATTCGTTCTGTTATAATTGTTGACAACTTCGAAGCTGAGGTATTGAAATATAAATATCTTATTGCATAACGTCACATTATACATAAATGAAGAAGACTCATTCGGTTGTTTCGTTGTTCTTGACTACATTACATGAACAAAAAAAAATCAAGATTTATGTGTATGTGTGTATGAACGTATAATATACAGTGTATTGTTTTTTTTTTTCATTAATTATAACATTACGGTTTGGTAATTAGGTCTCATATATTTATATAGATTTAAATGTCATATTTAATCTACGATGTTTCCCTACATGTAATGACTATTTCTTATTAAGTTAATTTATTAATTTTAACTGAGAATTTATAATTATGGCACGGATTCAGCGCACATTGATTGATCACTACAAATAAGTCATAGCGTACAACGAGTTCTAAACGATACCTATTCGAACGTAAATCCATTTTTCAAGGATAATACTCTGATATTGTTAAATGTCATCAAGTATCATAAAGGCTGATTACACATCTGTCAACTATTTTATTGTTTCAACATGTAGAGCTACTTAACAATCGTTGTTTGCTGCCATCCAGTAAAAGCTTTACACTGCGTACATTATAGCTTTCATTCACGATTAACGATCTCATTGGCTTTCATCGCTCGGATTGAAATATTAATGCGTCTTTGCCGACGCATTCAATAAATTGATACGTTAATTAACAGAACAAACCTATTAGTCTGACTACATTGCAATTATCGTACATTTAAAAGCCAAATTGAACATACGTATTTTTGCATAACTAAGTGTTAAAATATTTGATAAACAATGTCTGTAAGTGGAATTCTGAACGAGCATAAACTCTATAGAATAATAAAAATGTTGCCACTCCTCCTCCGTTACGTTTGGCATAAACAAAATACACATGAAAACTTCAAAAACAAAAATTACCACAGAACAAAAATAATTATCTCCCACATAAATTTCTGTCCCTGCTGAGTATCGAACCCGTGATCCGTCAGACAGGCAGAGTAACCAGTTCGCTACCATCTAGAGTTCATTAAACCATCACGAGATATCGGCAATAAATTAAATTTTTATACATTTATATACTCGTTTCTTTATTTGTGTTAGCTGCAGTAACTCCAAGGTTAAGAGAAACTTACGAAAAGCGCGTCGTTATTTGTTTGAAAATAAACGTAGATGACGCACCGCACGTACCCACCACGACATTAATCAAACGAATTGTGACTTTTTCACAGTTGAATACCTAAAATTACTTTAAATATCTCATACCATTCCACATTTTCAATGAAACGAAAGGAAATAAACTCTGATATTGTGAACAATCTTGACCACCGCTGACAATTTATGAATGCCTTGGTGGACCTAGCCATCTGTATTTAAATACAAAAACATCATGTTGCTAACTTTTTTTCTTAGTATATACATTTGAGTGAAATCGATTAATTTATGTATATCGTTTGGTACAATATTCAATGTAGTAAATAAAAGCTTTTTCTGGACTAAAAATCCAAAAAAACAATAAATAAATAACCGATGTAGAACGAACTTCACTGTGAGGGCTTTAGTGTAAACCATACGTATCATATATTTGATAAATGTACCTACTTGTAAAAACGTGGGGTGCTATTTATTGTAATAAATGATTTTGCTTATCAAGTCAATAATATTTATTGAGTTTCTTGTACAATTGAAGAATAAGCGCTCCATGAACTCGATGCATTTGTTAATAAATGTACCAGAGTTCCGTTACCCATTTTGGAACTTCATCATGGTCTCAGGTAATTAATAACATGTTATTGTACTTTCATCTACAATATTTCATGGTGATACAAGAATTAAATGAGGTCGAAATTCATTTTACCAGTTATTATAGTACTAGTAATAATAGCGTGTTTAAAACGGGAAGGAAACTTCAATAAATCTATTTATTTATTTATCAACATTGGAATGAAGTATGACCATTGTATCCTAATAATACAAAGGAAACAAATAATAATTAAGACGACCCATAGCGCGGTAGGCAGTGACACTGCCTGCCAAGCGCGGTGTCCCGGATTCGACTTCCGGCCGAGACAGATATTTATGTGATAGATAAATGTATGTAGTTGTGGGTGTTTGTGTTGTATACGGCGATACAGCCGACATAGAGAATCCTAGTGCGGAGGTGTGAGTGTGTGTGATTTGTATATATATAATATCTTCCTTATTATTATTTCTAAGCGCTTAGTCTCTCTTTTTAAGGCTTATATATGATAATAACGTGCATATATGTGTGTGTCCAACTATCACACCGAATTTGCTTGACGGAAAGAGCTGAAATTTGGCACACATATAGAGGTTGGTCACCAAATGAGGAAAGTATATGTTACAGAAAGGAGTCTGATTTCAGTGTTATAGAATCCGATAAATGTAGCTTGCTATTTAGAAGCTCCATTTACTCAAAATGTTCAAACGTTATCGATTAGCACCGTTGTGCCCTAGACGGTATATAGTGGTAACACATTTGAAATATTTAATAAATGTTAATACGATGCATTTGAGTAAAAAGTTTTCGCACACGCTCATTTATTCGACTTGTTGTAATTAATTTTTCATCGCGTCGTCGCATTACGTCATTAAAAGAAAACAATACCGCGAAGGAACCGTAAATCTCATACAGAGTGTCGTAATTTTGACATAAACTCTACCCGATATTTTTACGATGGTTGGCTATTAAATCGCTACAGAGTTTATTGCAGTGACCGCGGGAACGGCAATTGGCATCCAGTCCAATTTTACAGACAGCCGCCAGTTATCTATGAAAATGTCTTTATATGCTTCATGGTTATTTTATGATTTCATCAATATTCTGATATATGATGTTGATACATCATGATTATAAAATAACTACATAAAATGTTAATAAATTATTCATACATATTAAGATAACATATTATATATTAAGATTATTATGATAATTTTATAGTTATAAGGTTTAAATTCATTATCTATTGCTTTGTTACATTTTTTGTCTGTTTTATTGCATAATATTTTTAACAATCATTTACTGTTTATGTATACACTACAATTTAAGAAACAAGCAAATGCAGCACACAAGGGCCACTCAACTTCATGACCTATATATAGACATGTCCACATTAATAACAAAATACCAACAAAAATTTACCTATTACTAAAACGTTACTAGTCGGATTCTCATCTTGTAACCCAAATTAAAACAGTCCATCTTGTAAGTCACTGTGTTTTAGCAAACATCATAGTTTTATTATCTACGTCAAGACTAGCATGATAAAAACAAAATGTGTACTGTAAAAGCTTAATAATTAATATAAATAATATGTTATTTTATTTCAGCCATAACACAGTCGCAACATGCGTCGGAAATCTTAACCGCGTTATTTTATGACGGTTACCAACCTCTCATATAGTCATCGGTTTATAAATAAATAATTACATTCAACAATTCCAAAATAGTGTTGGGTTGCAACTAAGAAAAACTGTCATCATCATCACCTATACAGCTACAAAACGGTTTTAATAATGCGAATATTTTAAAACATTGAATTAATTGCCAGCAGTTAATAAAGAACATAGCAAACATTTTTAATGAATGCTCTGTTTATTTAAATCTTAATGAAACTACTACAACTAATGAAATAATAGTCATGTTGGGCTTATAAACCTAGTTAAACTTACCCTATTCCGTGCAGTTATAAAACCCAAGAGGAAAACCATTAACGAGACATGTCAACATGAACAGCAATAAAATAAAAAAAATACATTATATAGAGCGCGGAATATTATTTCATTACAAACTTGGTGAAAATTGATAGCGAACGATATTTGGAATATTCGTGCAGCTGACTATCCAACCCCTGTAACGGGTCGCGGTCGGCGAACGACTAACGAAGCCAGCGAAGCTACGCGGCTCAACTGGCATACAAATACGTAACACAGAACTACTACAAATGTTGGGAGTACGGCTTCAAGTTTGAATTAGTAATATCTAGCTCTACAAACAACTACGTACGTAGTAATTAAAAAGCAATTTTTTTGCAATAATTGGATGAAATTGTCTAGAAGGAATATTAAAAAATTACGTTGAAACCTATTATGTGTGTTGTGTTGTGTTATGTGTGTGTGTTGAAACCTGTGTATTGTTATAATTATTTCAGTCCTACGGCAGCTTCTTCGGGAAGTACGAGTAAATGGAATGGATGCATGTCCTCATAAAAAATGACCGGTTATACATTTTAGTTCATATTGAGTTATTACGCCTCGACCGGAATCGTCACGGAATAAAATCACGTAGCCTTTTAAATAACCCTATTATATAAAAAATGACACTTTTTCACACGACTCATAAAGTACGGCTGATGGTGTACAAATAAATAGAACCGTTATGCATGGCGGGTACTAGTGCACACATTATGTCACGTGATATATCAGTCGATATTTTTCATTATATATTATGAAAGTGATTATATATATGGAAGTGATTAAATAAAATCGTTTATTTAATCATTTTTAGACATAGGAATCTACATGAAAGTGGTTACTTCTAAATTAATGTGAATTTTTAATATTAAGCTTGCTGTGTATAACTGTCACTACTTAATGAGATATTAAGAGTCAGACAACTTGCCGTACTGCAGAACACGCCTCTCTCCATGTAATTGAAGAGGCCTGAAGTGTACACTAAGCTGCTCCAGTGAGACATGAAGGGAGATCGGGTTAGTGGCCAACTACGTGAGATGCCGCCTGAAAACCTCTCCAACCTTGATTACTA
The DNA here is from genome assembly GCA_018251895.1 of Agathymus mariae mariae. Lineage (NCBI taxonomy): Eukaryota > Metazoa > Arthropoda > Insecta > Lepidoptera > Hesperiidae > Agathymus > Agathymus mariae. The sequence goes on from DWPT01006043.1 coordinate 10,033, forward strand.
CTTGCTATCTAATCGTAGCAATAGGGACCAACGGCTTAACACGCCCGCCAAAATACTAAATTATGGGTAGTAGAAGCAAAAATTTAGTTGTATAAGTATTTCCAAAATATCTAAATAATTGCATGATTTTGAATTTGAATTTGAAAAGTATAATAGCGATCAAGAAATTTCCGCTTACCATTTTGTTACTCTATCGATCTTTCACGATTTACACAAACCGCGTCGTGCTAGAAACGCTTCGCTGCTTCGTGCATTAATATCGACTTTTATGACGATCTTCACGTGGGTGTTGACTCGTAAGTACATAACAGAGATTCATAACAGAATTATTTCAGACTCGATCAATCGAGAACTTAAATACTTGGCACGGACCAGCGCGTTTTACTGATGATCAATTAATAAATATACCAAAACGGTAACGATGAAAAAATCTGTATATATAATATTTTTACAAAAGCGTAGTCGCTATGTGTTAGTTATATGTTATAGACCCGAACGCAATATTTTTTTGTCTGATTGTATGTCACTCAATAACATTTGAACTAATGAATAGTTAATACAAATTTCGCATAATGATAAATTATCTTCCGGGCAATAATAGAACTAACTTTTTATGGTGAAATAATCTCTTAGAGCACTGCTATACTGCTGCAATAAAATGTTTTACAGAGTAATTGAACGTTCAGTTTCTTTATCGTTGGAACTCGTCATCAGATCCTCATCACTCTTAAAAGAGACCTAATTCCGAGCTATTCATTATCATACACATCAAAATTAATTATCAAAATTGGTTAATATATAACTGAGTTAACTTCGTACATATCACATAACAAAAATATAAACGCAGTAAAATAAACAAACAATCATGGTTTTTTGAAATTCATTATTTTATGTTCTCAAAGAATGAAGCCTACGAAAAAATCTAAACTCTTATTATTAAGAAAAAAATCCAAATCGACGGTGATTTTTGGTAGTTTCGGTAAAACATTTCGTGTTTTATGAAAATAAAAGCTACAGAGTTGATATTTAAATTAAATAGACAAATTTTGGATCAATAAACTTATAGATTTTTATTAATATTGTAATACCAATATTATAAAGAATTTATGTATACACGGAAAGTAATCTCCGGGACAACAGCAATTATTTGAAATATTCTTTAAACATAATGTACCGCACATTATTCCAGATAGTAATAGGCTATGTATAATAGTATAAAACAAATTCTCCGTCTCTCTGTCTAAATGCGATAATCTCGAACTACGGCACGAGTTTTCATATGGTTTTTACCAATAGAGACAAAAATATAATATTTAAATTATTTCACGAAATAGGTTTAGATATGACATTAGGAGAAATTTATAAAATGCCTGATAAAACTTAGGGTTCCATTACTGTTTATGAACGTAAAAAAGACTTCCGAAGCACAGCGAGGGTAAGTAACTAGTTAATAACATAGTTTTGATATAATAATGATAAAAAATTATGCAATGTTATTAATAATAAAAAAAAAAAAGTTTAATATTCTCAGTATATAATATGGTGACGATTGCCGTGTAAAAAATAAATAATGGTTCCCAAACATTTAGTTGTTTCATTTGCAATATACAAATCTCCCAACGTAATGCCAATGTGATTAATAATTAAATTGGCGTGATGTATACCTATAAATTAACGGATTCGTTTGTATGAAATATTACTAATATTAACTGCCCTCCTTACTT